>BJFM01001099.1:136552-161559 GCA_016586285.1 Arothron firmamentum | reverse complement strand
TATATATATACACCTTAAAACCACAATCTGCTGCATCTCATTTAACTAATATTTTTATTTTCTTTTTATCGTGTCTGTATGGCAGTTTTTGCTAGTTATGGACACAGTGGCTCCAAATCAGCTGTACAGGCGTATCCTAAAGACATAATCAGCTGTCAGTCATACAACTACAAAAAAAAAAGCAAAAAAATAAAATAAGTAGAGACGGAACGGAACGGAAGACAGATTTATGTCACCGTATGTGAGAACTTCTAAGGATGATTCTAAATGCGAAGCAACAATACTCATGCATCATCAAAAACCAAAGCAGGATCAACAGCTTGTTTTACAAGCAAACTGACATATAAGGTGACTTTTTATCAGGCTTTCAATCACTTGCTGCTACACCCAAACAAAGTAAGCAATTTCATCCAAATCGACAGGGTAGTCTGTGAGGTGCAGTGGCTCCTTGATTTCATATCTTTCCCCTTTATAGCTTCTCCAGCGGCCAGCGGGGAGGTAAATGTCACGCTCTTGCTTTCCAGGCTCTAAAACAGGGGCTACCATGAGGTCATCCCCAATCAGGAACTGGGAGTCGATTTTATAGGCTGTCTCATCACCTGTGGCAATCCACCACAAAGGCCTTATGATTGGATCCCCAGTGTCCAGCACCTCGCCAGCCAGCTCCAGGACCCGGGGTGCAACAATACTCTCGTGGAGGGCTATGTATTTGCGAGCAATTTCAACCACCTCGCTGTCGTATTCCCACGGCGGGATAGAAAACTGCATGGAGGGCATGAAGGCCGACAGCTCCAGCCAGCGGATATAGAGTTCTCGATCAGGTAAGGCGCGATTTCCATCGGTGTGGTTCAGATAGGCATTCCCTCCAATCATGTCTGGTAGGATAAACTGATAGCCCAGAATGCTGATAGTGAGCACCGTGGGGATAAGAGATTTGAGGCCCAGCTCGTAGCCCCACACAGAGTCTCTGTCGATTGGCCTGAAGAAGCAGGATATGTTCTGGGACTGGTAGCCGCTGCGCAGCTCAGCTCTGTCGTTATAAGGAATAGCCATTTCCGTGTAGCGCCGCGTGAAAAAACTGGGGTCTCGAATGGGAGTTCTGGTGCTAAACTTCCACGGCAGATAGTTTGTCTCACCCGCATCAAATTTGAAGGAAGACACCCCATACCTGGACCGCAGGGAACGTAGCTGGGAGGAAAACCAGTCCCGGGCTTCTGGGTTGGTGAAGTCCAAAATGCCTCCGATGCCATTCCACCAGCGCACCAAAGCAGGCAGCCTGCCAGTCGGCTCCTGCACAAACAGGCTTTTTTCCACACAGGTGTGGAAATTTTCCGAATCGTAATTGACAAACGGGTGAATCCAGAGCGAGACCAAGAACCCATCCGATTTTAGCTTATGGAACATGGCAGTGGCATTGGGAAACTTGGTCTGGTCAAACTCAAAATCTCCGTAGTGTCTGGTGTAGCGATTATCGAGTTCCAGTTGGCTGAAGGTAAAGTTGTACTTCCGGATGTTGGCGGCGTACTCCAAGAATTTCTCTTGGTCAACGTCGGTTTTATGTAGCGCCCATGTTGACCATATAGGATAGCTAAACATGGCTTTGGCAGGAACCTTGTTCGGTTTATTGAAGTACCTGCGGACCATGTACTTGTGTATGGACGTCACATCCAAGCCCACACACACCCTGTAGCTGAGTTCAGCACAGGGGGCCTCTCCAGGATTTGGCTTGAAAGGACTGTCGTTGTATCGAGCCTGGAAGTACATGGTCTTTTCCGTGTCGTTCCATCCCAGGTGGAAAGGCACAGAATTGTTTATCTTGATGGCTGTCGCGTTGGACGAGAGCCAATAACTCTCCAAAATGCCACCAAATTCGTTGCGGTTCAAGTAGATGTCACTGGTGACAAAGGGTTTGGGAGCCTGCTGGCCCGAAACCGAAATAGGCCAGTGCTGAATGGCTGACACCGCGCCGCCATACCAGTGAGCAAACTTGTATGTCATGGCGTGCTCGACGGGAATATCCGGAACCAATTCCTCCCAACGCACACGGTAGCATTGCACAGTGTCCTTTGGTCGCACTGTCTTGATGAAGAAGTTCAGCTTTCTGTCCGTTGTGGAGCTGCAGCTCAGAATCTCTCCTTCTTTGGAGCATGAATCTAAATCCAACGTACCCGACCTGCCGAGATTACATGTAAGCACTCTCAAAAAAACACCTCACATATATATATATTACTTGTGTGTTTGTGTGAAAAATGACAAACCTGAAATCCATTCTGAAAACAATAGATCCTCCCTGGTTGCGGATAATGTAGCCATCTTTATTCAGATCCAGCAGCTGAGTCTTAAGCAGCTCAGCTTTGCGTAGCGAGGCTATGTAATAACACCACGCGGTCACGGCTGCAATCACCAGAAACAGGCCGATGACTCCGGCTCCGACTAAGGGTCGAGTGTCTCTGCTGTGCTTCTGCTTGGGGATAACATCTGTAATTGTGCCTCCGGCTCCCCCTGGTACAACCTGGTACATGATGTGCTGTTCAGCAGGAAAATCCTCACGCTGGCTTTCTAATGATCATTGAAGTATTATCCAGGGAAGCTTGTGTGTGTGTTAGTCTTGCCCGTCTGTGTCCCCGTCTGCCCTGCCTAGCATAACAGAGGGAGATCAGGCTCAGCGACAGTCTCCCGTTAAAGTATGTATTGATTATTTGTGTTAGTCTGAATAAAAGTCATATTAACACAACCAGGTAACGTGGTTAGGAGTTGAAGTTCTCAGCATATTGACATCAGTCAAACCCAAATTGAACTAGGAGCTCTGGCCAAGCATCGTAGTTTCATACCCAGGGTTTTAGGAGGCAGTTTTGTTCTAGAGTTCTAAGAGCATCACCTATGTTTTGTCATTTACATAACATTTAATGCAGTTACAAACAGCTGAAATATATAACACTGCAGTTGATATTTTGCCCCCAACAGCAGTCACCAAACTGGCTGAATTCTGACTTCTTTTTTTTTTCAAAATGAGGAAAATGCTTGTTGTGCACCAAGTATTGATTGTAGACATTATCAGATCAGTCAACAGCAGTTTTAACCCTAGTTTTTCTTATATTTCACTCATATTTCACACACTATGTAACACCTGAATGGTACATTTTATTCTAAAGCCTAACAATAATGACACTTTTCATTATTTCTCTTTGCCGAATGTAAGCAACTTAAAATGGATTAGAATTGTTAACAGTATTGGCTTCTTTGTAAAGCCTTCACTGTCAATCACAGAAGAACACCAAGGAAACTACTGTGAGAGTCCTTGTGGGTGTTAGGCCTACACAGAATTTCTCACACAGTTTTACATGATCTGCATTGCCGCACAAAGCTGTTTCACACCACTTTGAGGTATTATGTGGTCGGGGATGTCTACTTTAAAGATGTGTCTGAGATTTTAAAAAAACAAATCCACAGACAATTACCCATAAGAGGATAAAGTGGATGCTCCCCAAAGTAATTCTAACATAGCAGTTTGACTGAATGAGCACTCATTTGTATGTAAGGAAGTAGAGGAGAAAAGTGGATTTTGGCCTCAGAGCTTGGACGGAGACGAGCGCTGGCTGCTAAACTCCTCCTCAGTCATGTCACAATCTAGGCAAGTTTTTCCCCAAGAGGAGATCATAGTGCTAACTATAACTTTACCTTAGCAAGACAAACAAGTAAGAAAGAACACCAAATAAAAGACAAGAATGGCTGTTTGTTAAAGTTGCCAGGCTGTTCCAGGTGCCCTGTGTGTCGATTGCAGTAGATTGCACTGTTCTACAAATACAGCGAGGGCCAACAGAAGCGTTAGATACACTAATTAAGCACTAAGTATAAAATGAGCCCCAAAACCAACTTTCCTGAGAAATTAAAAAAAAAAAAACATAACCCTGATGCTGCAGTAATTATTACTACTTTCGTAATAGTTATAGTAATTCAAGTTATAGTAATAGCCACATAGTTATAGTAATAGTAATTACTACTACTTTTGTCCTACTTTCTTAAACTGACAATTATTTATCAAATTGGCTACATCAAGAGGTGCAGATCACTTCGGGGAGAATAAAACCTTGTTTTTCCCATTTATTGTTTTAACAAATAATAAAGCAAGTATTCTTTTCTGCTTACTTTTTGTCAGTTAATATTATTAAGATAAAATCCCACAATCTTAGCTTTAAAAATAAAATTTTAAAAAAAAACTTTTTTTTTTCTCTTTTTCCTATAGGGTAGGAATCTGTGGGGTTCTGCCATCTCAGCAGATCCACTGTCTCACATGTTGAAAAACAAACAAAGTTGTGATAACATCTAAAGTCATGAGACGTTCTCAGAGAACACACAGAGGGTGGGTGATGGCTCTCTGTACGTGACTTTTGAACCGGTTACTTTGCTGTGAGTAGCTACACCAGAGAAATAACATTTTTAAAAGGCAACAATTGAGTTTTCTGTTTGAGCATGAAACTACAAATGCTAAAATGCCAGATATGTAATGAAAGGCAAATTTAATATTTGCATATACTGTATGTACAAAACAACTAGGAGAGTCTATCGTTGAGAGAACGTGGAACTTCTCAAGAAATGGAAAGAAAACAAAACGGAATCCGAGTAATGTTCTCTCCAGATTAAGTTCATGGTTGCACAGTATCTTTTTCAGCTAAGTTTTAAAAATAGATACTTACCGATCAGCAACAGCCCCCCAGCAACTGAGCACAACTTGTTTGCAAAAGACCGTCAGGCATCAACACATACGTATCCGGCTTGTCAGCAACAAGGCATCATGGGAAATGTAGTCTTCTGCACCTCATTGGCCATGCACGAGCATACGCAATGATCATTGTTGGGGGGTTGTTTTTGTTTTTGTTTTGTTTTTGTTTTTTTGTTTTTGTTCATGTTCATGTAGGAGCAGCATGTGTTCCAGTATCCTCTTGTCCTTTAATGGTGTTGTTTAAAAACAAGTCTACAAGTTAACCAGCACCAGTAGTATAGTATGTAGGTACTGTATATAGGCAGTATTGAGAGGAGGTTCCAAACAGTGTGTCATCCTGTTTTTGTTGACTTGGTCAGCACAGCTTGTAAATTCTGAATAGGTGACCACATTGTATGGAAATTTGTAGCGTTAAATCCAGCAGCAGCCTTTATGCATCATCCTTTGTCTTTTGGTTAATTAGTAGGGAACAAAGCAACAGTCAATTTAACGATCCTTTATTTTACGCAGAAACCTGCAGAGGCCTCTGAAGGATTTCTGCAGGGTCCAGTCTGAAAGCTATTGCTGCAGCAGTGCTAACGACGGACCTCCGAAACAAACTCTGGATGTATGATGTAGTGCCCTGCCTGAAAAGGCTTCACCACGTGGAAGCAGCTGTGGCATGTGCTGTGGAGAAATCATCAGAGCTGACACAAAACCCAAAGTCAAATTTCTTTAAAGCACATAAATACCTGTAATCCAGGCGGCTTTTGGAACAAAACCTCTGAAATTGTATTTTTGGTAAGTTATGTCGAGCTGGTGGAAGGCTGCTGGTTTGGGGTCTTGTTTTCAGCTGAGTTGCTATATGAGTCCTGTTGAAAACAATGTTCAGTTTCACTTTTTTTTCTCTTTCAGCTTGTCTCAGTGTTTAAAGACCAAAAGAAGCATGTTCACACCTGTGTTTTGCAGAGAGCAGCTGAGCCTGCCTGTAATATTCCGTTTTCATGCAAAAACACTGTTAGGGCCAAAATGTGATTCATTTATCTGTGCAATGATTAAACTTATCAGCTGGTACCGTGATGGGCTCCTTAGATCGTAGTCGAGCTTGAGGTCTGCAGCAGGCTCAGTCAGCTGCAGCTTCTGCCCTCCACCAGCAGAGGGCAGTGCTCGCAGCATGGACGGGTTAACTGAGGGCATCCTCACTGGTTTGCCTGGGTCCATGGCCTTCAGGTGGCTGTCAGGGCAAGTCGTAACTGGAACCTGGAATGATAAATGTTTGACTGGGGGGAAGAAAGGACGGTCTGTGTCCACAGGGGGCAGCTGGTGTGGTACTGCCTGGTGTTGACTGTATATAGCCCGGAGACTCCTGGGAAACAGAAAATCCTGGAGGAAGTGAGACATACGGAAAAAGAGTCAGCACAGTACCAGATAATTTCCTGTCCAACAAGGACATCCTCTGAACTGTGTCATAATTGTATCATTTCAAATGCTTTTCTTCCTTATTTTATGTAATTTAACACTATGGAATTATTTCCTCCCTTCAATTTAATCTAAAAAATTGTGAAATAAATGAGAATTGCGAAGTTTTATACCATTAAACCAGGCCTTTTATGCAGCTCCTGTAATTTTTGAAATGAGAAAGGCTGAACTCCTGTCTGGATAAGAATAAAGGAACAAAGGAACTATGAATTATAGATGCAGCTTTCACTAGGCACATGGAAATGTAAACAACTAGTCAGGCATTAACGTAAGAAGCCTTAGTGTGGCTGGAAGAACAGTAAAGAGCGTCAATAATAAATGAGAGCTGTTGGACTTAAGTGCATCACCTGAATATGCAAAGAAAAAGTAGTTGTCGGCATTATGGACTAAAACACAGTGATTGAAGAGCTACCTCTCACTGAATTCTGATTCATATATCTCCAGCACAGTTCTATGCAACTGTGCAGCTTACCGGCCGAGGCTGAGGGTTGTTCCTGCGGTGGGCCGAAGTGGGTCGAAGTTCTTCTCGCTTCACTCTGCCTGGAGAGGCAAACTGCTCCTTGTACATAGTAACGTAGAGCTGCGGAGCCATGTTCTCTTACCTCCAGCTGCTTCCCTCCAGTGGATCTGAAAGTCATGAACATCCTCCTTCCTCACCTGATGGCTCCTCCCTTTCTCCTTGTAGCTCCTTATACGTCGCCTTTTTCCTGCAAAGGTGCTCCTGTTTTTCTGCCTGAAACTGTTGCTATTTTACATGCCACATTGATTCCTTTATCTTGCACAAGTGTCCATTATAAGTTCAACTTGCACCTGGTCAAATGCAAAATAAAATGATTATTAATTTTCATTTACTACAATCATTCATTCAATTAAAGAGCACCTTTTTGAAAAACAAAAATTCTATTGCTACCTGAGAACTCAGCTGCTAATCTCTAGTCCAAGGTCCCCCGCAGAGACATACATACCTAAGGGTCAGCGTTCATGAGCTATTTCCATCGCTGCAGCGTTCACGTGCATATCCCCAGCCTTCTGCAATAGTCTCAAACGCTATAACTTACGCCTAAGTTGTTTCTGATCAAACCAAACCAAACTAGAGGAAAATGAATATTTAAATATTTCCCACTACCACCCAGGATCACCTCCGTTCACTGAGAACATGCCACATGAGCATCATTATTAATTAATAATTCACCCAACTCTGCAGGGTGCCTTTGTTTCTCATTCTAAGTTCTCTGTGACAGGAACTGGCTGTTCTTTTCACCGCAGGTCTCGACCATTCCTGGCAGCCACATTAATCCCACTCTGTCATCAAAAGCAGAGCAGGAGGATCACAGGAATCACAAATAGGAGGTGGCAGAAAGGTTTTGGATTTGGATTTGTAAATCAAAGCCATAGTTTTGGTTTCACTCTTCAGAAAATGCTGAAGCCTCATATTTATTTCAATCAATCCATCAAGTACAATTAATTATAAATGATGACAGATTTTTTTTTAAAAAGTAATAAAAAATGAGATGTGCATGTACAGCCTGCAAAGACTTGTGGCTTCATATTCATGCTTTGCACAGTCAGTCGAACACGGTGTTCAGTCTTCGTTTATTGGTGTTTGGATTTCACTGCCGCTTTGAGCTTTGTGTAAAGATAGCCAAAATTCTGGAAGAGGGAACAAACAGAGCAGAGGAAAGAAATGACACATCAATCAGCACTTCAGAAGAGAACATACAAGGTGCAAGGCTGTTTGCAAGGAAGTCGTGCAAAAACAGGCTTTGTCTGGATGATATCAAAGGTTACATGAGCAAACCTGAATGGCATAGTAAACGATCCCCAAATAAGCTGCTATACAGCCGCCAAGAAAGAGATCAAAGGCTGCAGGCTTTACTCTAAAAGAAAAAAAAAAACATCAGCCTTCGAGGGGGAGTGAATTACATCTGTCACATTGTAAATTTGAATATAAACATTTACCTATACATCACTACTGGCTGGTTCATTTGATCAAAGAAGGTAATATCAGGGTCTCTGCAAGAACACATATAGCTAATCAGTAAGGATTTTGTATGATTATTTCTCTTCTCACACTTGTCTTTTGTTTTACCTCTTGTCATGTTGAAAAGTGTGTCTGTAAACCTGCCGCAGGTAGCGTCTGAATTCATGCTCCAGTGAGTTGACCAGTAGAATATGAGTGGGCTCCTTATCCAGCAGTTGGGTGGCCCGAGGGACCGATGCCAGGACGGATATCAGACTGGACATGCGGCTATCATGGAACTCCTGCATTAAAAGTGTGGACGGGAATTAATAGAGAAAGATGTCGAAAATAACTGCACCATCACTGAATTACAATTACTACCAATTACAGACACCAAATACACACAACTCGTCTTTTGAGAACACTGAAATCAAAGTCAAGTTCATTAAGAATATTTATAAAATCATAAACCTTTTTCACAAACAGAAAAAGTTTTTATTCAAATGTACCTACTGAAGTAGATAAAAATAGACCATTTAACATGTAACCGCATTCAGTTTCTCTAATATCCACTAGAGGTCAGTATCGCTATTGGGAATGTTTAAAAACAGCAGCCAATATCTCACCATCTGGCCCTTGAAAACTTGCACATCTTTTGGAGAGCCCTTGTGGAAAAATAGATAAAAAATCAAATGTTAGAATTTTAATTTTAAAAATATTTTAAACCATTGTTTTTTTTGTAATTTTTGTGCACATTCTGTCCATTTGATCACCTTATCAGAGAGATTATACATATAACGCGCCAGCGCCTCTGCTACAATGATGCCATTTCTCTTTAGCTTCCTCAGGTCCACTTGAGATCTGTGAGAAGACATAAGTGAGATTGGCCTTTTACATTGCAACATGTCTTTTAAGAGACTTTAGTGGAGTTTACAGTGTGTCCAGTATGGAGCCGCGTTGTTCAGATCTGGGGTCTTCCAAACGAGAGAGGGTGAAACCTGGTATCTTGCGCAGGCTGTAGCGTTCATGTTCCCAAGATACTGAGAAGTCCACAAGATTGATCTTCTTATGGATTAATCCCACCTTCACCCATGGGAATCTAGAGGAAACCACCTGGAGGAGGGGGTCACAGATGTACAGCTGGCCAACATCAACTCTGGGCTGCAGCAACAACAACACGTTACCTCCTCCAACAGCTGAATGAAAGTGTGTATGGGCGTTCCAGGTTTAGGAGGGCGGGACACATGCATGTACAGTTCATCACTGTTAGCCAGTGTATCCAAACAGAGAACAAACGCCACATTGTCCTGGAGCAGACTGGACTCTGGAGAGAGGAGACACGTTGAGCAGCTCATGATCACATAAATCAGTAACACAGCATCCAAAAACTATAAAAATACTTTCCAGCATGGTCCAGATTCTCTTCAATCCACCTCTTTGTGCCAAGGAAATTGTATTTTCCGCCTCCAGTTAAGGAGAACATCAAATGAAACCTCGGGGACCAAAATGAAAATTAGAAAGATTTTGCTCCAGGCAAAATTGATCATTCTCATATATGGTCACTATGTCCACAGTCAAACTCACGGTGGTCTGGTGTGTGGGCTGCTGTAGAGCTTCTGGAAGAGACGGGCCAACTCTAAAAGGATGGTGACTCCGCTTCCATTAGAGTCCGCTCCATACGACAACCACTGTCATGTGAGGGGTATAGAAGACGAAATAAAGCGGCTCAACATCTGACACATCTAGTGAGGGATTAGATGCTCGAATCAGATGAACATCCAAATACTGGTTCTAACTCCTCTTATTTTTGTTTGTTGAATTTTGATGCGGCTCACCGGCACCAGGCCGAATGAATCGTAGTGAGCCGTGATGACTATGGTGGGCGCGTCTTCTCCAATTCCAGGCAGCACTCCCTGAAATAAACAGCAGATCTTAATACAGGCCAGAGTGCATCCTTCAAATGTACGGTTCTCCTTGTCTACGCATGGAAAGCATCACCTCCAGAGTAACGACAGCATTGTCGGTGATGGCCTTTATCGGCGCGTTGTTGCTCACTAAGATCTGGAAAGCTGTAGCTGTGACCATACTTCGAAGGACTGTCAGAAGACAAAGGGGTAAAAATCTCTTTACGTATGTTTGCTGGGTTGTTTTGCATGTTTCTCTTGGTTCCTCTCACCTCTGATGAATATGGATGAGGCGTGCATGGTAGCAGCTTGTTTGACCTCCTCGTACATGTAGAGCAGCTGTTCATCCTCAGGTACGACATACACAGGCATGAGGGTTTCCTTCAGTAAGGCTTCACGCTCACTTAACATGAAGTTCTGAGGAGCAAACAGAGGCACAGATGTCATTTATTCCACCCCAGCAGGTCGTTTTGGAGGACACACTACCTTGATGGTGTCAAAGGGGATGCTGGAGATATTTCGGGGCAGTAAGATCAGTATGGCAGCTGCGTGTTGCTTCTGGGCCTGAAGGTATTTTTCTGTGGTGAAGTCCAGCACTTTCATGATGACACAACGGCGGGTCAGCAAGGGTTCGTCCGCCGATCGCGCCTCCGCTACCACGATGGCCCCCCGACAACCTGAGCAGACAGAGAAGACAGATTCCATTGACAAATGCAAGTATGACCATTTGTGAAAGAAACTTAAACAAATGTCATTTGCAAATGCATAAAAATGATCCAGCAAGTGTTTCTACTCCTCTTCTTTCTCTTCCCTGGTGACCTCTGGGTTTCAGTAAAGACGTAGTTATAACAAATGCTCTTTAAAACAAGTTCAACTAAAATTTATTTAACATTAACCCCTAAACCGCTGCTGTGTGTCTGTGTAAAATTGATTCATATGTTTTAAAGATTCTGGAAACAGCCTTATTCTTTTATTTATGTTGACAGAGCATCTGGAGCCCTGGGCCAGAGGCGTCTGATCCTACCATGTTTCTGTTGGGCCAGGTTGTACTGCTGCATCCTGTAGGCCGTAAACTCGTAGGAAGATACAGCAGGAAGAGCGGACCCATGCAGGGCCCGGACACACAGCAGGAGCATCAGAGCAGATATGTTCGCAACTCTCAGCAACATGGTGTCACGTCCCATCCTACCGGTGTCACAGCTCCGATCTGCAAGGAGAGATGATGTCATGGCAGACTTGACACAAGAGTAGTTGGGCTGCTTTTTCCATTAAAGTTGTCCGCTAACATGTATGTAGCGCCAGAATGTCACTCACCTGTCTCATAAGCCGGCGCGTGTTCTTATTCTTTGCAGCGTGGACGCAAACTACCCTCTGGGACTCTCTTCTGTGTCTTCTGGTAAGCCACCATTTACCATCTGCTCCCAAGAGATAAACTCAAGGCTAATCACAAGTACCCAACCCCCACCCTCAGCGCTTTAAGTCCATCTATCCACGTATGTACATTTCTCCCATTCACATCACCTCAAATTTAATTAATTTCTATGTTTTTACATCTTAAAGCTTTGTTTTTTCCCTCAGCCTATACATAGCTTTTCTCAAAAAACTGTAATGAGAACAAAAAAGAGAAAAGGAAATCACAGATGTCAAATATCTAATATTTATTTATTTATTGTGGCACTACACACAGAACTTTTAACACTGTTAAAATGGAACCAGTTCACAATAATCATCATAACTGACAAACAAAAAGCATCCCTCTGCATTTGTTTTACTCTCAGTCTTGAAAAATAAATTAGAAACACACAACTGCAAATAAATAGTCTCAGTAACAACGCAGTATTTTAGACTCCTCGTGTGAGACGACGCCGGCCAGTAGTGCACAATAATCCACATATGGTTATTTATGTACTTTTTTTTTTTTTAATTTGAAACAGTTTTTAAATGAAACAGCACCATTGACAGCCAGCACAGTCAGTCATCTTAATGTTAAGTGTACAGAACTACAGGTCAAACACACACACCTTAGCTAGAAGCTGCGTTAATTACGGTACCTGACCTACAGCTAAGGCTGTTTTCTCTTCAAAGCACGGCACCTTTTTGAACAAAAAGGTCCCTTTAGGTTTCCTGTTTTGTAACTTTTTGTGTATTGGATTTTCTATTGTTCAGAGTAACATAAGGAGATGGCAAATAACAATATTTTGTAATTGTCAGTATACATTGCTAACTGTAGATCTCTGGAAATATAAAACATACAGTCAAAATGTCAAAAACGGTGAGTTTTCTGTTCACTTTCTAATCATTTTCACCATTGCTTTGCTTTTTGGGGAGACCCAGTTTGAGTTTTCCAGTCTTTTAATTAAAAGTAGATCTGCATGCAGGTGCTTTTCATCTACTAAAAAGCAGCTGAAGTGTGAAGAGAAGGCTTTAGAAGCAAACATGAAAGCCTGCATCCTTCTCAAAATCCACTGGCACGAAACAGTGATGAAAACAGGGCTGCGTCTGGTGCTACATAGAGTTCTTGCAATCCAATAGCACAACCTAGTAACATTAAATCTAATAGAAAACATACAAAAACATAACTAAATATCAAAGAAACAAAACAATTGTCTAGATTTTTGAAAAGAAACAACCTTTTTGACACATTCTTCAGACCAGGTCAGACCGAAGCAGCTTAACTGTATATGTACGTGCACATATCCATCAGCCATATCCACTTCATTCACAGGGAGCCGCACTCACATGTGATGAGAGCCTTTGTGGTCATTTTAAACATACATTAATGGACAATTGTGGAAAAACACAAAGGGAGTACAGACTTATGTTGTCACCATCACCACTTCTCTAAAGCTAATGATAATGGAACAGATGAACCGTTATATTACTCGTTGGCACAAGGGGAATCTCAGTGGAGTCAATAGGAACCAAGATTATCTGCACAAGCCAGTTATTAGGACACAATGTTAACAGGCAACATGCAAAACTAGTTATCAGTTACTCTTAACTGAAAATGAAACAATCAAGCAGCACGACCTTAGTGTAAGAGAAAAACAAAAGTTGTGATTTTAGTATAAGAATTAGTGTCTCATCAGCAGCATGGTTGATTTGAACTACCCGTCCTGAACATGGTTGGACATATTTTTTTTATATATCTGACACATGTACATAGGAAGACAAAGCAGAATTGCAGGATTGAAATGAAAAAGAGAGAAATGGCAAATATGTTTCAGTCTTCTTGTTCAGTGACCATCATCCAAATGCCTGCAGAGGAAGTAAATTCCATGGGTGAAATCCCCTTTTCACCATTTTCACTCGGCTGTCGCCTTCTTTAGCTTCTCTTTTCTCACAACATTTTAAAATCCCTCGAGTTCTCCATGAGCTAAAACATCCACAATCATGGATGAAGGGAAGCAAAAGTAGTATGGTTTCCACAGAGGTAATGTTTCTGCCGTCGGTCGAGTCCTTCACTGAATCCATGAAGCAGAAGAAGCGAAAATCCTACCATAGGAGGAACGTGCACGGACAGTGTACACATCAATTCGACCAAATCTCCAGTACTTTTTCTAAACCCTTGACTTCCCTTTGTGCCACTGCCAATTTTCCTCTTCGTTGACATTCTGGCCCATTAATGGCCTCAGTAAAGGTGGGAACCTTTCTTTTCGGGGAGGGGGGGGCTACTGGATTTGACACGCTGCGGAGGGAGCGGCTTGGCAGCACATGCAGGTGGGGTTGACTGCTTTAGGTGGGATCAGATCCAGGTCTTCATCATCTGGAATCTCATCCAGCCGGTAGCCGTCCTTCAGGAGCTGGATGTTCAGGTCCTGGTTGATCTGCTGCAGGAGCAAAAGATGGCAAATAAAGTATTAGCGGAGAACCTGGATAAACAGTCAGTCAATAGCATCATAATCAATGGAAATACCAGTTATTTAAATGAAACACAGGAGAAGCAGGACACGTTGATGAGGTGAGAAGTACAAATAAACTTTTAAAGTGGAAGAAATGAGCAGTTTGTGAATCTATGGAGACATTTTTTTTTAATGGCTGCACATATACCTGGTGTGGATGGTGATAATGGAACTGGGTGATCAGGCAAGGTTGTCTGCAGAGTCACCAAATGATGCTGGGAAACAATATATGTGTGCATAAATACCTGGTCCCTCAGACATCTCACCTCGGCTGAGGAGTATCCTGACGAAGAGTATCTGGACATGTCGAAGTCATCATCGCTGAAATACAAGAGGCATCAGCAGTTATGGGTTATGTTGCTTGATTAAGGCCGAGTTACTAATCATGATACGTTTTATGTTAAAATTGACCCATCCCTTAACAGCACACCGAGCCAAAATGGCTGCCACATGATTATGCTCGATGCAGGCTAACAGAAGAGCAGAGCAGAATGACATTGTGCTGAGGCCACAGGCGTGAATCTAAAAGGCGGACAACAATCAATCAGGTTTCCCACGTGTCCACGCATCAGAATGCCTGATGCTAGAAGGTTGGTTTTCAGTTCACGTGCGTGTGTACAAAGGGTGGGACTCATCTATGGCAAACGTTGCCCTGCTGGTGCAGAATGGAGGCCGGCACTCCCTCTGAGCAGCTTTTCCCTACCCAAATCCTCCCTGAATCCTCCCCCTACCCTCACCCTGGGAGAGGCTTTGCCCCTTTTTTGGGATCCTTCCTGTGAAGAATCCCCTGTAAGTACTCAGATTAATGCACCATCAAAAGTGAGACACACAAGGCAGTTTCTTTTCTGTCCCCTTGAGGTCATAAATATGTCATTCTGAGGCTTAGTTTAGAATTTTAAATGTTGATGAATAAGTTACGGTCATAGTAAGTATGAAGAACAAACCTGTCAGTGTCCAGTGCAACCAGGGGTTTCTCATCTGGGCTCTGGTCTAAAGAAGAGTACCCTTTGTTTGGCACCACCAACCTGGAGAAAAGTAAAGAAAGAGTTAACATTCAATGAAGTGGTTAAAAAAAAAAAAAAATCCCAATGGGCATTTGCAGATTGCCCTGCCCCAGAGACCCTGGGGTCCAGACAGCTTGAGGTTTTTCATATATTTCCCCCTCATCCTTGCAGGAGTGGTATTAGACAGAATGATCCAGTTGTCACTATAGCCCTGGTACCCGCTTTATGTACAGACCCTGACTCTGATCACCACCAGTACTCAAAATTCTATTCCTTTTTCTCCTAAACAGCTTTGTGCTTCTGTGCCTGCAGCTTTACGCAGTCTGTGACGCGTTCTCAGCACCAGACAGGCATTAGCATGCTGACATCAACCGAGAGGATACTGCCGGAGAGAAAGTGTGCAGTTCATGATCATGACGCGGTGCAGCAGGAGCCGTTACCTCGTCCTTGCATTTTTCTTGGGTTGTTGATTGACAGGACTCCCAACAGTGCCGTTCTTTACCGAACCCTTCCGCGCAAGGTCCCTCTGTTTTTCTGCAAAACCACAGAGCATGAGTGTGTCAACAAGCCTGCATTTCATCTTCATCTCAGGCATTTTCCAGTTTTTTTTTTCTGTCTTCCTAAATTAAAAAGAGCGTTTAGTGCTGAAAAACAATAAGGCCTCATAAATATAACAAAGGCTTTCACAGCGCTGAATGACAACAGAACAGTTCAGAAATGTTCTGACAGCTCTGACGAGAGAGAAGAGACAATTTAATGGAAAATACAACCTGACCTGATTAAGCCTGTATCATACAATTAAGAGAATCATTGTGTTGGTTTTTGTCTTGTTTGGCAAAGAAAAAATATATTTTTAGTGACTCTAATATGAACGATTTTAATTAACCGTTAATTTTACTGAATTAAACTAACAAATACTGTATTGAGCATGACTGTAGATTGAATATTAATGCACAGTGTGATAAAACTACAACTGGCCTTTCACCAAGTGATGTCGTCACTGATTATCATACCTATCTGGACTTGTAGTGGGGTGGGTTTGTAGTTCATAGCTACAGTCTCTCCCTTTGCATCAGGTTGTCCCTCTGAGGTGGTCGACGCTGCAGGATCCTAGGGAAAGAAAGAAAGTGGCAGTATTTGTTCATTTATTTGTGGGACTGTTACAATCAACTGCTGCTACACCTTAAATTCAAAAGAGCCCCAGAGGCATAATCAACTCGGGACCAAGAGCGCTCCGCAGTGCTGTTACCAGGCTGACGCAGGCCAGGAGATCAGCTCCTGTTTACACCCAGCTCGGGGCCAACACCCGCTACAGTTTCCAAGACTGCCACTACTATAGCCGTCTGGTTTGCAGCATCAATAGGCTTGAGTGTTCTGCTTCTGCGTCTCTTTTATGCATGTGCGGTGACGCCAGCGGGAGGAGGCCCTGGCAGAACAGAGGGGGCTTCTGAGGCAGCCACAGCTCTGCAGATTGAGCTGTGCCTGGGCTTGGTCTGCTCTGCTCACAGACTTCAGCATTATGTTGGTCTCCCCTTTTCCTGAGTCCACGTCGTACAGAAACTGAAGTTTTTGTAAAGATTTCATTGGAATAAAATATGAATTAGATATCCCTGAATGCTTTTTATCATCTTTGCATCTGTATTTGTGCAAACGGTTTAAGCCACCCACGCTGTCAAGAGCAAAAAGCTAAACGTTTTTGAGCAGCCATCAATCTGTAGGTGTGAAAGGAAAGCAGTGATCTATTTGTCTGCAGGTATGTGGAAGAGTCTGAAACAGATGACAGGAAGATGACTGCTTTTCTTTCGGTTCAACGTAGCTGAACACAAATATTTCATCCTCATCTGCACTGCTCACTTAGCTGGAATAATTAATGAGAACAGTGTATATATTACAGCAGATGATAACAGCAGAGCCAACAGATGAAGTATTCCCACTCTAACCAGCACAAATACTGCAAGGGCTCTTTTTGTTCTGTGACAACCTCTTTCCTTATATTACTGGGCTTATTTGGCTGCATATTTGTTTGATCTTTTTTTCCACACTTCCCTACCAGCAGTGCATATCCTGTCATAGAGAAAAAATATAGGGCAAGCTATATAAATGGAAAATTTCTGAGCAAAGTGTTACAGCAATGTAAGCAAAAACTTACGACAATTGACTTGACTTTTAATTTTATGGCTTAAAAATAAATGCACACACATGTATAGACAAAGTAACTTATTTATCAGGCAGTCTTTCTATTCTGGACCTTTGTACTGCCTCCGATGATGAAGAGCCCCATTGTTGCTGACACAGCACAGTCACCAAGTGATTGGAAGGATTACAGATGATGACCAATAGCAGCATAGACTTACACATCAGGTGACATTTATGCCACCAGATATTTTGCTAAGGGCTCTTCATCATCTAAGACTCGATCTAAAAAAAAACAAAACATAATGGCTTTTCACTTTTTTGTTGAAAGTGAATTTCAATCATTCCAATGTTTGAATTCATAAATCCATTTTTATTTTTAAATAAAAATTTCTGCAAGGAGGCAGGTGTGGAGTCCATTTACATGGTTTAGGAATCACAATGACGTTATTAGCATTAAAATACAGAGGCATGTCAGCCAAATCAACTGTGAATCAGATGTGCCAACATGTGGCCGAAATCTAAAGTGAGGGGGTTAGAAAGTTCTTTTTTGTGCTTGTTTAATTATACAGGGTGCTAAAGGTTAATTGTAGAGCTGTAAGACAACCGCTGACCACAGTATGTGTCTGATAATAGATTCAGTAGTACTGAAATCATCCGTGGTTAAGTGTTAAGTAAAAAAAAAAAATAAACTGCTGCTATATTTAAAAAACAATTCTTGCCCACAACGTGTATATTGTGTAATATTCCAAATAAATTATAAACCAGATCTAAAAGCCAGTGCAGGGCGGACTGGGGTCCTAATGTGGGCCTTCTCGGACTGTGGATCTGAGTGGTCCACAGCTGAACCATTCAGGCCAATATACTGTATATACAATGCTTCAACACTACCATCAACTGTATGATTGTGCAAATACTTAAACACGCAATATATTTGTGCTTATAGCGGACAAAATCGTTCAGATGTGCATAAAACGTCACCAGATGACGAAATGTAAAAAAAAAAAAAAAAAAGTGGATGTCTGGTAATAATGTAAACAAGTATTTGAAGCGATTTCTTTTAACATAATGAATCGTGGTGACACAGTTACTAAATTAATACGGCAGTATTGTGGTTGCTTCATTACAACAAGTATGCTCTATTACTGAAATCGGTCTACACCGCAAACAGGATAGACCGCTAGCCGCTATCCCTTCATCTCTATGGAACCATTCCACATCGTCCCTCAAATCCCAGTTCGTGCCGCAGCTTTGATATGCGATGCGATGCGGATTGTAATCCACTGGTCATAATAACCTTTATAATCGAAGCAAATAATAAAATAAATAAATTTGTATTTGGAATGATTAGAAGAAGACATGTTTTTCTTTCTCGTCTCTTACCAAAGGCTGGGTCTCTCCGTTGACTGGAGGTACTTGAAACCGGTCAATTTCTTCCATCATTTTGGCGAAGCGTTACAAAAACGATACAACAGATAAGATATGTGATGGTGTATGTGAATCAATCCTGGTTTGTTAGCTAGTTTGATGTGAGCCCTCGTTTATCAACATGACAGCAATTCGCTTTCCTCCATCTCCACAGAGGTGACTCGACAGCAAAACAGGACTACCGCCCTACTTCCGGGTATATGCATTATTCATGACCAGCTTGACCAATCACAGAGAAGATCCTACCGAAATGCGTAGTGTGTCAAACCACTACGGAAAGCTTTGCATTTAATAAAGATTTAATAAAATGTTTTTTCTGGTCGGAACATCAGCTATAACATTTCCCCAAATATTAGCGTTATTTGTTGTTGTACCTCTAGTATTTCTTTCTATGAATAGTATAAACCGACACGTTGGAACCAGGGACAAACGAGAAGTGGCCCACAGTGGCTCAATTACGATCTTTGTCAGTCATTTTTTCCCCCCACGGGGCGACCGGTTGTCATGCCAACCTGTATACTGACTAGACTAGCTGTGAACATGAACATTTTCATACCTTCAGTAGAAGCTCGCATTGAAATTTAGCAAAATCCACCGTTGTTACCACAATGTCTAAGCTTACCTCTACAGCATTTGGTCGAAAGGTAGGTGTATTATTTAGCTAGTTCACGTTATACTTGACAGCATCACAAAAATGGTAAAAGCTGGTATCCATGCACAATCTCACATTGTTTTTATAGTAGTTGTAAAAGTTGTAAGATAATTTGCAAAGCCAAGTATTTGACTTTTTTCTGAATAAACGTCAACTTACCTGTTGTATTTATACAGGGTGCTGTGGGTTTGAAAGCAACTGGTGCAAACACAACCAAATCCATTGCTCAGAAGAAAGTGGGTGAACTTACATTCTGCAAAGCATTATCAGAACAACATAACAATGTTTTATTTTCATTATAAAAGTTGTTTTATTTAATGCAACATTGCAGGATGAGAAAAAGGGCGCAGATACAGTTGATGGGCATGATGAATGGCTTCATGGTAAAACTCTCATTAAGCCTTTGGATCAAGTGGAACTCACAGAGGCTGTACGTAAATGGAGAACTTATTTAGATTTTACAAGCCACTCCATCTGTTCTGCTCAAAGACCCTTTAAATCTGTTACATTGTCATTAGGAGCTGGAGGAGGAAATCACAAGGACTTTGACTGCAAACAATCCACATGCCCCCCAAAATATTGTTCGGTACAGCTACAAAGTAAGCTTTTTTTTTTCTTTTTTTTGTATTTAAAAAAAAATTGTTGTTTCTCTGTGCAGTCAAATCAAAATATTCAGGTTATTTTCCAAATATTCCTGATACAGGAACATGCCTTCAAGCCTGTGACTGTGGATCATTTGGAAGTGCACTTTGTGTTGGAAGGTAACCTTTTGTATCAAGACTCCAGTCAGGATTACCGACTCAAAGAGGCGCCCTCTGAAGGTTGTTACTAAAACTTGCTGTCAAATTATTCACGTCCACACTATTCTTTTGTAATTATTTGTGTTTCCAGAAGTACCTTCTTCACTGGTGTAGTACATACGGGGCACCACAAGGGGTCACCATAAACGTTACATATGAAATATCCCTCCATAACATGAACATGTTCTTCATAGTTGTAATGACTTCATATCCCTAATCAATCCAGATATTACAATAGTTGAAAATGGAGCCCAGCAAGATGAGGAAAAAACAGAAACTTGGGTAAATCCCTCCTTTCCATTGCAAGTTTGAACAATGGAAAAGATCATTGATCATGAATATACAATTCCTTTTTAGGAAACACCTACAACGGATGAAGAGGAGGTGGATGAAGGTGGAGAAGAAGACCGACCAGACAGCGTGGCTTCCAAAACCAACAAAAAGGAGCCAAAACTTAACAATCAGTTCAGTTTTTGTGAGAGAGCATCCCAGACTGTCATTAATCCTCTAAGGGTACTGAAAGAGATTATTAGTGTTGTAATAAAGGAACATCTTGTCTTTGAATTAACGTATATTTCAGAAAGTAAGTAAATTAGACAAGAGTTTAAAAAGGGAAATATTCCAGGGTCAGAAAACGTTAATAATTGTGTGTCATTAACATTAACCATAGTGTGGTACCTGAAAAGTTTCTGTAGTCATGTACACTTTCCCACAGGAAAGAGGCTGCCAGACAGAACCACCTCCATGCAACACCTTCTCTGCAACTGCTAATCAGGTATTACCTAATTTCTACAAAAAAGAGGTGCAAGGATTTTAATCACATGCATTAATCAATGAATATGATTAGCTTTGCTAACTTACATAACCCCGCTTGCAGTCGGAGATCTATGATGTATATGTGGAATGGCTGCTGGCACAAGAAAAAAATAAGGAGAAGCAGAAAGCCACGCAATCAAAAAAGGAAGACAGTAGCAAGAGGATTGTGCTGATGGAAAGTCAGGTAATTAGGTACCTGCCAGCATTCCTCTTTTGATGATATCACTGTGGCATCTAAATACAGATACACACAGATACAACAGATGTGTCATCTTGTTTACATTTAAAGGTATTTCTTTATGTGTCTGTCAGAGTAATGATCTCCCCAGACTGGCCAAGGCAGCCAAGATTTTAGAACGGATGGTCAATCAGAATACATTTGATTACATAGCACAAGGTAGGTGCTACAAAATGAGGCTTTATAAATAAACACCTGCGTGCCAGTCAACTGGCTTTTTACAATTTTTATGCTCATTTAATTCTCTTTAAGTTCATTACCTACTTTTTCAGATTTTAAATATTATGAGGACCCATCTGATGAGTTCAGGGACCAGAGGGGTACTCTTCTTCCTTTGTGGAAGTTTCAGTGTGACAAAGCTAAAGGGGTGTCTGTCACTGCCCTCTGCTGGTAGGCATGCTCACCAATTTAGTTGAGTTTTATTCAATAAGGAAGTTGAAGGAAGTTTTATGTTTTCACGTTGATATTTTTGAGGGTATAGATAAGGAAATGGTCATTTTATTTCCCATCTTTTGTAACAAGAATGCATAATGCTTATAATGGATTTCTGCTTTTAACAGGAATAAGAAATATCAGGACCTTTTTGCTGTAGGAATGGGATCCTGTGAGTATACAAAATGAAGATGTAAATTCATTTAACCTGACCTGTTCTTTTCCCATGTGTCCATTCTGCCTCATCATCATTTTCCAGATGACTTCTGTAAACAGGGCCAGGGAGTGCTCATCTTCTATACATTAAAGAACCACAGCTTTCCGGAGTACATCTATACCGCCAGTTCTGGCATCATGTGCCTGGACATTCATCAGCAGCACTCGTATCTGGTGGCAGTTGGTTTCTATGATGGCCATGTGGCTGTCTACAACCTGAAGAAAAGGGGAGAAGGGGAACCTGTGTATAAGAGTACAGCCAAGATCGGCAAGCACACTGATCCTGTCTGGGAGGTGAGATAAGGACATTATTAGTGATGGGACTGCTGTATGCTTATGTAGTACAAAGGAAAAGGGGAATCTTCATTTTCCTGACTACAGCTGACCAAACAGAAACTTATTTTTGTTCAGGTCCGCTGGCAGAACGATGACTTGGACGGTAACCACAATTTTTGTTCTGTTTCAACCGACGGCAGAATTGTGTCCTGGACGCTCATCAAGGTCAGACAGCAAAATCACTTCAGTCTGTATTCAGGTTTTGTTGGCAAATGTTAGTTTTTCTTTTCATATTTCAGTTTAGTTTCATTACTTCTGTGGTGATTTTACATGTGCAGTTTGATTATTCTTATCCTCATTTACTCAATTATTACTTTTTTTGTTTCATTTGCCCAGAACGAGCTCATCTTTACAGATATTCTCAGACTGTCAGTCAATGTTTCGGCATCTGAAGACCAAGATGGTGGACAGCAAGTCAGCCTGGATGGTAAATTTATGGTTTTTACATATCAGATATCAGATCAGTCAAGCAGCTGTTTTAACAAGGTGTTTATTACGTGAGTGATGTTTCTGTGCATAGTTTCTGGAACCTCGTTTGACTTTCACAAACAGACCGACCACCTCTTCCTAGTTGGCACAGAAGATGGAAAGATACACAAGGTATGCGTCAAATCTGCGGGACTGACTATACTTCATACACAACAGTTTAATGTTGCAATTAATGAAAAAGACAAGCATAAATGTGTCCTAAGATAGAGCTTTCTCTAAATTAGCTCTTATATATAAATAGACAAGTAAACTGCTCTCCTAGCTTAGATTTACTGAGTTCGGTCATTTAAGATACAAGATTGTGGTTAAAGCTGGGTCAGACATAAAGCAGCAGCTGACTCGCTATGGTGTTAGGTAAGTTACACACACCTTTGTTGCAGTCTTATACGATCCCCTTCCTTTGGGCCTTCCATACAGGCAGACAGTGACTCAGTGTATGAGATGTAATGTGTCCTGCCTGTCACCTCAGGGCTAGGTGGTGCAGGAACCCCAGCTGAGGACATATTAAAAATCTTCACCTAGCCACAGGCCAGCAATCAATCTGTCAGCGCAACAGCTGTTGCCACAAGTCATGCTGTTATGTTCTACATCACTCAGCTGAGATGCTTTCGTCAATGTAATCACAAAGAGAAGGTGTTGTGTAACTAAACTTGAATTTACAGTAATTTAACCTTAATCTGTTTTCTGTCAGTATGAACCACGTGTTTGAGCAGCTCCTCATCTTACTGCAGGGCCAGAGTTAAACTGGCTAATACCACTGGCCCAGGCACTGAACATAGATGAATAAAAGTACTTAAGTTATATCATCTGTTCCCTCAGTGCTCCAAAACCTACTCCAAGCAGTTGCTGAAGTCGTATGATGCTCACAACATGGCGGTGGACGCTGTCAAGTGGAACCACTTCCACTCAGGTGTTTTCATCTCCTGCAGTGCAGACTGGACCGTCAAGATCTGGGATCATACTGTAAGGTAAGACAGTGAAGCTCAGCACATTCCAGCAACACGCGCCACTTAATGTTTCTCAGATCTTTTTCATTTTAGATGGCGCTGGATGCTTGCACAAGCTTTCTATCCACACATTTTCAAAATATTTTCCTTTTTTGCAGCACACCACTGTTCATCTTTGACCTGCATGCAGCTGTCGGGGATGTTGCCTGGGCTCCATACTCTTCAACTGTATTTGCAGCTGTCACCGTTGATGGAATAGTAAGTCCATTTACACTAGATTAAGGAGCTTAGCAGAATTTTCCTATTTTGTTCTCTATGTAGGTTTATGTCGCAGCTTCTATCACAGGCTTAGATCAAATTTAATATACTTAAATTAGAAAAACATATAGAAACATATGGGCCGTTGTCTTTCGATGCACTTGCCCGGATTATAAATAACTATCCGAATCATGAATGATCATAATCGTACCGTGATGAGCACTGCTGTTTTTCAAAAGCAAAAATACTTCAGATAATAGATGCAGTGATTGTGTTTTGCAAAACACATAAAAAAGTCATAGTTTGGGAGGATGAAATAACGCCAGTGAGAGTGTTTGTGCTCTGTGTGGTATGAACCCGATGACCCCGCCTTTTTCATCTGTCCTGTAAAAGGAGTGAGCCGCGCTTTGAAGTGGATTCATTTGTTGTTCATAGATTTCGAAACGCTAACTGAAATAATCTTATATGATCCAGTTCTTTCTGGCTGATATTCAGGCTGGCAGACATAAGTGCATTTTGCCTGAATAGCTGAGAGCGCCTCTCCTCGCACCAGATGGTCAGTCTCTCACCCCTTTATAGAGGCGTCCTTCCCTTTCCTACATCCGAGATAAGACGAGATGTAAGAGGAACATATGAGGAGTGCAGCAGCGCCCGTCTGTGCATGATTGACATTTAATAAAGTCAACGAAGCACTCAGCCTGGAACATGACACTCTGTGGCTACTCGCTCTCCTCATCCAGCAGCTTCACTGCATTCTTTTTTTCCAGGTTCATGTTTTTGACCTCAACATTAACAAATTTGAAGCCCTGTGCCAGCAGGCTGTGGTGGCGAACACGGTCAAGCTAACTCACATTGAATTCAACCCCATTTACCCCATCATCATAGTAGGGGATGAGCGAGGCATCATCACCAGCCTTAAACTGTCCCCCAACCTCCGAAAAAGACCCAAGGTAAGACTAGTAGTCACAAACCAGTTTTTACCATGAGTTGTATCCACATGATAACCCTCTCCCTTCTCTCAGTGACTTATTTTACACATTAGAGACATCAAGGATTATTTATAATTAAAATATCTTGCTATTAGAAATGTAAGCAGCATAAATTGTCCTCTGTCCGCGCTGCTGACATGTTTTTTTCAGCTGTGATGTAATCACATTCATCCCACCTGACACAAGTGATAATCAAACAGCACACCGAGACACTATCATGATCAAGGTTCATTTATGTAACATCCATTGTGGTTGTTGTTTGATGCATGTAAATTAAAGGAAAGTTACTCTGTTTTTTGCATTATTGTTAGCCCCCCCCCCCCCC
>BJFM01001099.1:120795-136523 GCA_016586285.1 Arothron firmamentum | reverse complement strand
CCCCCCCCCCAAACCCCACCCACCCACTTACCCATGCATCCATGCACGCCGCCCTCGGTCATATCCACTTTGCTTTATAGTATTTTGCATCTTAGCCTTGATAAATTATTAATGCCTATACAAAATTGCCTGTGGTCCTATCTTCTGTCATATTCTCTATTAGTGCTTTTGTATAGCTCAGGTTCAACAAACAGTCATCCACACGTACAAACACAGTTTATATGCGGAGCCACATACATCTAGTGCAATCTCATAAGATTGTAATCTGAAACCAAGCATTTTGGTACACCTACAGATGACATGTAAGTGAGCCAGCACTCTTCAACACACATTACGTGTTATTTATTTATTTATTTATTTATAACCACAACAGTGCCATTTTTAGAATATTGCAATGTTGCAGTGTGCAGTATTTTGTAACAGACAGACTAGATAATTCATCTTCAAGTCATTTTCACATTTATGCATGTTGCTTTTTAGTTGTACTTGTGCTGCTGTGTGCCCATTTAGCTGGTCTTTCCGCAGATTTATTGAGCCATTCATAATAGCAGTTCTATTGTTTTATATTAATGTTTAATGCTCAGCTGTTGCAGAAGCGAGTTTATCTATCTAGGTTAGGTACAAACATGTAGATATGCAATTTGCCAGGTTTGAAAGAGGCACTGACAAGTCACTCTTTGTTCAATCAGTGATTCAGGAAGATGGAGGGGTGGAATGGGACTGAATAGCCATTCTTAGCTTTCAGAATTGGAAACTGCAGGCCTGATGAGTAATCTATCGTGTTATTATGCAGCATGGCTGCCTACTAACTTACGTAGTATAGCATCCCATGTTACATTTGATACTTGGACAGGGAAAAACAAAGAAGACAGGTGATGTAACCATAACTAATGCAGTGTCTCCATGATAATTGGATGTTATTTCGAGCATTTGTTGTTTTGCTAATATTTCCTGTTGGGAAAAACAAAACAAACCTAAATGCTTCTTGTTGCTGAAGTGAAGTAAAGATTTAAATCTATTCTGTAAATATTTGCTTTTGCATTCCTGTGTGTGTGTGTGTGTGTGTGTGTGTGTGTGTGTGTGTGTGTGTGTGTGTGTGTGTGTGTGTGTGTGTGTGTGTGTGTGTGTGTGTGTGTGTGTGTGTGCAGGACAAGAAGGGTCACGACCTGCCTAATGTTGTAGAATTGGAAATTGCCAACATGGAGAAACTTGTCCACCAGCAGAGAGAACCAGAGAAAAAACCCAGTTTAACAACCGGCATTCCTCCGCACCACCAACGTCTGTAATTTTATTCTTTTGTCATGTAAAAAAAAAAAAAAACCTTCAGTGTGTAAATAAACATCAACAATAAAAGAAAATTCAAACACTTATTCAGTGTTTTATTTGAATGTTAAACCATATTCACTTCATATGGAACGTATCTACATTTTGCTACTTCATTGACATTAAGCAGTTGAAATCAGAGCGATTGCTCTGTGGGGGTTCAATATACCCCAACACTGATTCAGCTGAAATGTGAAGGCGGGGGCTTCTATAACTGAGATAAATAA
Organism: Arothron firmamentum; assembly: GCA_016586285.1. Classification (NCBI taxonomy): domain Eukaryota; kingdom Metazoa; phylum Chordata; class Actinopteri; order Tetraodontiformes; family Tetraodontidae; genus Arothron; species Arothron firmamentum. The sequence goes on along the minus strand of BJFM01001099.1, from coordinate 134,973 downwards.
GCATTTATGGACCATATCCAGATGTCTTGTCCTGGCCAGTGTTGTCCTGGGCGCTCCTCCAGGGGAACGCTACAAGCCTTTAAATATTCCATGGACAGGGAGTGTTTTGCTCTAAGAGCCAGTGGTATGTGTCCACAATCTTCTAACTCTTAATGGCCAGACCCTCCAGAGCACCATTCAGTTCCGTGACTTTGCTCTAAAATCAAATGCTGGTTTATTGTTCTGGGCACAAACCGTAAGTGTTTAAGGCTGTTTCACGTTAATGAGAACATGGCTGCAGCGCCTCATTACTGAGATACTGTTGTACTGCTCTACATACTTTTGCTTGTGGGTTTTTCTTTTTTCAGCTCTAATGTATACTGACATGGTAGAAGAGGGTTTTAGAATGCTTAGGGAGTGACTAACGGTGCATTTTTTTTTGCCTAATTTTTTTTTTTTTTTTTTTTTCTGGTGAGTTTGAGCAGCTAATTGGCTACTAGTCAGGTTTCCACCCTGTGTGAAGGTTAGGAAGGTTAAAATGTAACTGAATATCATATGTTAAAATCCTGTATGAGTCTCTCTGCTTCTCACATGTGGGCTTTCCTGGTTGGCCACATGCAGCTGTCAGCGCTGAAGCCATGCTCAAGAGGACACAAATCTCAGCTAAGCCTCTCCGGTACTTACATAACATCGTCCGCATGGCTGTATGCCCCGCAGGTCATGGTACGTATGAGTGACAGTGACACATGCATTCCACTGACTCAAATCCCTGTCTTCTCTCCTCCTTCAGAAGAAAGTATAAAAGTCTAAGATATATTTAGAAAGCTCCAGCAATAAGCCCGCGGTTCTCTGTGCACTTCGTACTCCATCTCAGAAGAACACAAATCCAATGCAGCAGCATCCCTTTATCCTCTTTCTCAAAACCATGGACACGTGATTGCTTGAAATTGCTTTGCTGCTCCATCCAGATGAAATCAGCTTCAGATCAGCAGCTGATATTAAAAGCTTTGAAGGCCGAGCTGAGTTAATGTTGGCAGTTAGTATCCCCCCCCCCCCGCGGCTCTCCAAGGCCGTCGCTCATCGCTACATTGAGTCATTGCACCGCAGTCAAGAGGTCAACAGGTACTTGTGCTTGTTCACCTGCTGGTTTTCTGCTCCGTCCTGAGCCAGCACAGGCAGCCTCTCCAGGCTGGAGGGTACCCTGCAGGCTCGGTACAGAACCAGACACAGAAGAAGGAGAAGAATGGCGACAAGCGCGTTGCAGCCGATGGCTACCACAGCAGCTGTGGACAGTCCTGCCATGGGCTCCTCATGTTCCATCACTAAGATTGCGATGAAGTCCAGTGTTTAATGTCAAAACACTGCTTACAGCTCCAGTAAATGCCGGCCGGCGTCTGGTAGACAGGAACAAACAGATGAGCTTTGTCTCTAATTTACCTTTTAATGAGTGTACATCCAAAGCAGGTTTATGCACAGCAGATCCACAGTTGTCAGTCTTATTACAGATCCAACATTAAGCTGATCATCTCATCGGAACCAGAAGGTGCTGTGTTACATTTATATCTCTGCACGTCACAGGAAATGTTTTCCTCTTTTTTCCTCCAGTTATAAACTGCATGACCATGACGTACTGCAATCTGGATTCCTCCTAATTAATCCGTTTCACCCAGCGCACGGCAAGCCGGCTTGTTTGGCCCAGCAAAAATGTGCCGACTCTCTGCAGTTTGATTCACCACAGTCAGCTCAGCTCTGTGTCAAATTAGAGTCCAGTTTTATCAGTTTTCCAACTGTGATTAATTATCCCTAACACAGAGTATTTGTGTGATTTGACACTCTACTGACACATTTCATCGAGTCATGTTGGTAAGCAACAGCTGAAGCTGGCTGATCAAAAGTTAGGTCAGTCTTTTTTTTTTCTTTTTTATGGTGAGCCGCTCTTGCAGACTCCACCACCTCTTAACCTTCTTTTGTGCAGTGAGTTTATGAGGCGACTGTGCGACACGCTGCCCAGTGGAGCTGCTCTTTGAGACCAGCCACTGCTGTTGACAACACTCGCATCATGAGGATGTTACAGCTTTAATCTGCCTCCTCTCTCAGCGTGAAGCACAAGCACGGCTCTGCCTCTCAGGCTTGGGGGAATCCCTGCTAGAGAGTCTGTCTGCAAAGACATCTGCACAACTGACCCATTTCTGGCTGGGCTGCAGCTGTTTGCCACATCTGGTGGAGCTGAACTTCCAGTTCATCCACTCTGTACCGGGCAGTTATTTTCCCATTAAGTCTGAACTTATTGCAAGAGCCCAGGCTGGCGCTAATAACTACCAAACATTGCTCTTGTGCATCACTGCTTATTTCCACGTCTCTCAGAACTAAAGAGGCTGTGATGGTAATTTCATCTCGCTGACATGCTGGATCGCCTGTGCTGTGACGCGCCAGAGCAAATGTTTATGCGAATTGCTTACTTACCCCGCAGACAGTTCTGCTGAATAAACAGCTCACTGTATCGCTCAGTCATCCTCTGTTCTCCGTCTGCACAGGCAGCTTCCCCCTCAGCTGTCTGCCCATGTCTCCCCTTCCTGCTCTGCAGCACCACACACTCACCACAGACCAGGCAGGACCGCGTACTTTATTGTGACGAGAACGATGGAGAGAGATAGAGAGAGAGAAAGAGAGAGAGAGAGAGAGAGAGGGAGAGGTGAGAGGCTCTGCTAGTGGTTGTCAGCGGTGATATCAAGCGTAAGGGAGAGTGGAACGGGTTGGATGTAATTACACTGGGTGGGTGCTGCAGACAGTGGTGGGAGGGTGGGGTTGTTGTGAAGAACAAGTGCTGCTGTCTAACACTGTTGCCTTCCACCGCCGATTAAAACAGAATTTTTCAGCCGGTCAACACAACCAAAAGCAACAAGCCAACATTTTGGGAGTGTTTCTTGTTTAAGAAGTTTAATGTAACTATCAGTGATGCAGCTTTAATACAGAGACTGTGAATATGTCGTTCAAACCAAGCATGTATTGCTGAAAATGAACATGTTTAATTGACTTTGAAGCAGCCGATTGTAAATGAATCTCTCTCATGGGATCTTTTTTTCTAAAAACCAGTGATTTACAGGAAAGCCATGACAGCGTGTGCTCTGTGTAAGGCTGTGAAGCCCCGTCCAGCTAGATGATATACAGGAAAAGGAAGGTCCAAGCCAGTAAAAAAAGTTTCCAAAGCTTAAATAAAACTACTGTTTTCGGTAGCAGGTCTCTTACTAACACACTGTGCAGTCATCGGCGAACACAGAGCTTTAGTGAGATTTATCTCTAGGCAAAATGAACAGGACTGAGACTTTGTTTGATTTTGAAAGAACGACCTCTCTGTTTCACACACAAGTACAAATTCCAGGAATTGGGATCAAAGTTAGTTTTAATTTGAGAGGGAGGTTGCAGCACAGACTGGCACCTTGGCTGTACATCAGCAGCTGTTGTCTGCAGAGAGGTGCCAGCGGATACACAGATGCTGCTTTAAAACTAAGAATTTGAGCACTTTTATCTGTCGTCCGCTGGCTTTGAGTCTAAATGCAGGCGCCTGCTGGATTTTGATGAAAACAGCCTGATGAGACACAAACTGGAGTTTGGTATGAAGGGCACTAACTCATTCATACTTGACGTGTTTTATTTTTTAATGCTCAAACGTTTACTGTGCCACACGTCACTGCAATTACAAATCTTTTAGGACTGTTTGGCTGTTAGTTATCCTAGTCTGCATTTTATTCCACAGATTTCTTGGAGGTGTCAGGTGTGCATGCTCCTGTTTCCCTCCCTGCTTTGCAATATTTGTATCCCATTTTCAAGTATTCAAATTGAATGGTGCTGCTTCTCCCAGGGAGGAACATGAGCCATGGGACACGTAGGTACGTATGGAGGTTCTTGGTGGTGCTAATGGATGCAGCTGGTTCAAGTGGCCTGTTTTGGAGTGCCTGGTGTGAGTCATGGAGTGCTCTCTAAACATATTGGCTGTTGCTGCAACACATGGGCACAGCTTCAGGTGGGCTGATGCCATGAATTCACAGTGGAAACAAGCACATTTCATTATTCTGCTACAAGAGGAAACAAAGCAGTTGCCTGGCTGACAAAGATAATCAGCTTCTCTTTTCAATGTTGCATCAAATCAGCTGATTTGTGCATTGAAACTTGTGCGCACCGACAATGTTCGTAGGCAACAGGCTTCCTGTCCAAACGCCTTCCCTCGACAGTCAGATTGTGTTTTAATCTGTGCAATTGTTTTAGTTTTCATCTTCTGTAAAGTTCTGCTTTGATGTGACATCAACGGTGGAGCCACACCCTCTGAATTTCACTTTAAAACGAAAATAAACTGTTGAAGATGACGGGCGGCTTGTCCATGTGCGACGGAAGAGGCTGACAGCAGGCTGAGCAGAGGCACTGCTCCGAATTAAACAGCCTGTTAGTGCAGTTACATTTAATTTAGATCTTCTTCTTATTATTATTTCAGACAGTTCACAGCAGAGTGTCCACTGGCCTGACAGTCTGCTCTGCTGATGAGTTAGTGTGCTTTAGAGGGTGTGACATCAAACCACGGGAACATTTCACTGTTATTCAGGTTATATTTGAATGATTTAGGACTGTGACGTAAATATCAGACATGCAGTATAGGTTCTATATTCCATATTTTCGCTTTGATGATTCTTTACACTGAGCTGGAGTTTAAAGGATTAGACTGTTTTCCGCCACTGGCTGCCCACACACACACACACACACACACACACACACACACATACAACACACCCATTCAGGGAGATCTCAGATTCAAGCCAGTCCCATGGAACGCCATGTCATCATAAATGCTGAGCGCCACTTTAATATTCCACTTGTGAATTATTTATGAGTAGTTTGCAATCAGATTATTATTCATAGTATAAAATATTAACAAGCAGGGCTAAAGTGACCTGTTTATTGTCAAATCAAGAGCCTTTGTTCATCTGTTTCTCTGCTAAGAAAGAATATGAATTGGGGTTTTTTAAGCTGATAACAGGATGTTTAGCATCATTCCTGTGCCTGTTTACGAGGAAGAACAATGACAGATGCCTTAGAATAATTTATTAGGATTTTAAAATTGAAATTATCAGAAAAAAAAAAAACAAGGAAAAAAAGAAAAGCACTGCCGTAAGCTTGGTGAGGGACAGCCCAAATCTTTAACAGAGCTCACTGTGAAGCTACAAGCTCCATCCAGAACATTGGCCCTTTTCCTTACATCAACATAAACAAAAGACATTATTAAAACCAATGTACAAGGGGAACAAGGTGTCCAAACAGAAAAATATACTTTCTTTTTTTTTCTGAAAATAACTCTTAATGCCGCAGAATTACCCACTCATCGTCTGCTATTACCAATAATAGTACTATTTTCATTTGTAAGGTAAAAAATAACTTATTGCTTTATTGTAAGTTAAAAAGTTACAGTGTTGGTGTCCAGCAGTAGTTTTGTGTCGTGGCCCCGGATGCTCTGACAGACGAACAGCTCGACTCAGGACGCTTTCAGAGCGAAGCTGCTCCAGATTTCTGACATTTCCTGGCAGGCTGCAATGAGCTCCTGTGTCAGAGCCGACCGGGTGCGAGACCCTGTTCCATTTCTGCCCCCCCCCCCCGCTCTGACCCCCACTACCGCTGCTTGCAGAGGAGCACAAATTTATACAAACAGGGGGCCGGGGCAGACGAGCCGAAATAGAAGAGGGTCTTTTTTTTTTTTCATCAGTACCCCTCAAAAATGGCAAGCGAAACGCTCCTTCATTGCCAAAAGTAGTTCCATATTACACCTTGATGTATGCACACAAACGTCCACACACACGCATACACACTCACAGTCACATGATACCAGAGCAGAATAGGATGTTTTCTACACCTGCTCTTCTGAGAATGTCCTTCATTTTGTTTTCACGGCGTACAGCACCGTTTAAAAAAAAAAAGACAAAAAAAATGACAATCAACAAAAACATTAATAAGAATTGCGCAAAAATATATAATATTTTCAAGAAAGAGGAAGTTGACACCCAGTCCCGCGAACCCCTGATTTCTGCAGGATTCTTCCACAGTCCAGCGTTTTATTTTGTTTTTGTTTTTTTTTTTGTTTGTTTTGTTTTGTTTGACAGTGACAATGCAGCAAGAATTCCGGTTTATGGTGCGTTTAAAAAGCTGCTTTTCCAAGAAGCAAAGTGTGAAAAATAGCTGATTACTAAGTGGATGAAATGTGACGACAGAAACAGTTTGGTTTCTCGACAGCAGCACTGGAGTGGACTGGCCAACGGCACGCGTGTACCATGGTGTTGAGATGACTGTCAGTAGCAGTAGGTGACATCCAGTCAGACTGTTGACCCTTTCCAAACCAACCAATGACGTGCCAGTCAGGTCAGGGAACCCCCCCACCCGCACCCCCACCCCCCCACCACCCCAGCGTTTATGTACAATATCTTACAGGAAGACATAAAAACATTGCTTTAAAACCAATTACAGAATAAAATACCTTACAGATTATTATTATGTCAATATTAATAACAATATTACAAAGATTTTGTTTTTAAAGACTACCAAAATATACATTTTAGGTTTTTTTCCGTGTTTCCGTGATGCTTGGCTTGTTTAAAAAAAAAAAAAAAACTTTGTTGGGTTTGCTCTTCCTTTGCTAAAAAGGGTTTTCAGACACGTCTCCCATTCGCTCCGTTCACATCGGTAACAGCTTTTCAAGATTTCATAGTGAGTTGATGGATCACATTATAATAAAATAATCACAAAAAAAACCAAAAACTAAGCAGTCATTTGTGTCGTCGTCCAAGGGGACAACTGTTTCCTCAGACTTTTTTTTTTTTCATTTTTTGTTTTTTCATTTTTCTCCGTTTCAAATGAAAGTATGGATAACAGAGGTGGGAGCTAGTTTTTCAAACTACTTGAGGACAAAAGCAGAGAGACGGGGACGTTATGTTGAAGTGAGATTAGTACAGCAAAACAGAGTTCAGGAGTTTTTAAAAAAAGATATTCAGTCGGTGGGTGCAGCTACAGGGAGCCTGGATAACCCAGTGGAGCCTGTGGCCGGCCAATCAAGTCGTGCCATCAGCAGGCACCCAGCATTTTGATTGGCTCATCAGCAGAGGAAAAACCCTCCCAGCATCCCTGACCTGAGTCTTCTCAGTGGTAGCCATTAGTGAATGCAGTAGCAATCAGAGGACCCTGAAGATGGACGAGATTAACATCAGCTCAGTGTTAGTGTGTGTATGTGTGTGAGCGAGAGAGATAGAGAGGGGTAGAGAGACCTACCCCAAGACCATGGCCAAACCCTGTGCTAGGGGCGGGACTGGCAGCACTAATATAACTGCTGACTCCTGAGTCCTGATTGGCTGCAGCATACAGGTCAGCCATTGGTCCAGGGCTGCTGGTTCCCAAGAAGCCAGCTGTGCGTGAAGGGGTGGAGCCTGAGGGACACAGAGATGAGTCCAGCTTCAGCACAGACACACATGCACATCTAAAAATATTCCTTTAATTGTCCAAATAGAACACACATTCTACCTCAGGCAACCATGAACACAAAGAATACTCTCTCTCTCTCTCTCTCTCTCTCTCTCTCACACACACACACACACACACACACACACACACACACACACACACACACTTACCTCTAACTACTGCAGCTGCCGCAGCTGCCGCCATTGGTCCATATGCAGTCAGGGGAATGGCTGAGGGGAACAGAACAAATCACACAGATGAGCAATATTTTGGATTTTCTTCACCACTCAACAGGAACCATTTTGAGATCAGTCCAAATACTCTTCAAATAAGATACAGATTATGATATAATTAAAAAGAACATTAGAAATCAAAAGGACTATAACTCTCACCCACTAGGGGGCAGTGTAACAAAAGCTGCAGGATCAGTCACAAACATCACAGAGTAGCTGATCCATCCTGACTTTGAAAACATACAGAATGATTTCCTTGAAACTTGAGCTCCATTCATGACGTTTTTCAGAGCTACAGACGTAGCCAGAAGTTCACATCCGCTGAACGAGTATCCATCCAATCTTACTGTGCTGCTAAGACATGTCAGCGATGAACTACAGTTGAGCTCATTATAAAATATGCCCACCTGAACAAAGAGTTTTCTTACTCTAGTAAGCTGACAACTGAAGAAATATTTGTGACATTTGAGGTATTTCTCGCTAGCATTTGCTGCTAAATAGCTTTTATGCACCACTGACCTGTCAGCTCAGGGGGGTGGGATGATGTCAGCAGGGGGGTCCTCTCTAAATGGAATTCTAGAGACAGAAAAGGTCAAGAGAGAAAAAGTGTTGCGTGAGTACATTCACCATGGTTCACACTACAAAGCCACAAAAGGAGACATTTAGCAGAAAGTAGAAAAAAACACTGTGAGGATAAGCAGGAAGGTTGGACAAAAGGAAAAGGAGGGGCCATAGGCAGAACACAGGAGTTATGTAAGTTTGTAATATAAACACTGAAGAATACACAAGAAAAACAGGCAAACAATAGTTAGGAAAAAAAATAGGAAAAGAGGGCTACGACAATTTTTTAAAAAGTCAGTCTCTTTAAATCTACAAGCCGCCTCTTTGCTGATATCATGATTGAATGGTGAAGAACCGGAAGTATGACAGGTACCCTAGACACACTCACCCGGGAACTGATAAGTGTAACCAGGAGCGATTCCAGTGTAGCTGCGACTGGTGTAGGTAGTAGTCTGGAAGCCAGGGTAGCCTGTTGCAAAGAAAATTAAAAATAAAAACACTGATGACACATACAGCTATGTTGCTGCATATTTACATATTCTATTATTAAAGTCTATAATCTATGCAGGCATAATCGGTGTTTATGATATTTCTTGATCATTATTTACCTGCAGCAACTCTATTAATTGTCAGGCAATATTTGCTATTTTCCATTTTGACTATGTTAATTACAGAATTTATTTTATAGAAGTGATTTTAAATTCATGTTGTCATTCTTTCATAAATACCATTCGCATCGTTCCCAGTAGGGGGAGCCCAAAACCCACAAACGTCTCATGCAGCTGTTTTCTCAATGAGAAGCTTTCAAACCAGATTTTACTCCAGCGTGAAGAACTGTCGTCCTTCAGTTTGTGACCTCTAAATTTCTGCTACACTACGATCTTATTCACTGCAACTGTGAGTGTGAGAATCAGCTCTGAGGATTTCAACCATGCTGAGGCTTCAGGGTCAATTCCAATCAGATGTTTTTGTTGCTTTTTTTATGAGAGGTATTGCCAAATATTACATGCCTGAGCACGGGGTGAATTAAAGTGTATTTTGTGGTATAAAGAAAGAGAAGAGTGAAATAATGTGGGTTGATTGCAGAAGGAAATTTAAAGGTGACAAATTTTTATGTAAATTTCGGCCCCGGGCAGGACAACAGAGCGAGGTCAGGACACTAAAAACAGAGCGGCTAGGTTAAATCTTAATCATCGCCTCTCTGTGGCTGTGTAGTGGGGGTCTAAGCAGAGCTTCACAGCCGGGCTGACGGACAGAAAACAGACTGAGCCTCAGCTGTATGCTCACAAAGGTCCGGAGGGTTGGTTGAAGGTGTGGCTGCGTTTATTTTTGCAGTGGAACATAAGCATCAAACATTATTTCTCTGATTCATGCTGTTGTTTGCCTGAATTCTTCTGCTTCGCTCATATACTGGCAGAAAGGGGAGGGGGTGTGCGCTTAAACGCATGAATATCAGCAACAACAGACACATCCGTCGACATGTAACCAATTAAACTGTCGTGAAATATTACCCTGACACCCCCTGCTGGGACAGATTACTGTCTGGTTATTAGCTTTGGGTAAATTTGTCTGAAGAATATTTTTGATCTTACCCAGCATGCCAATGCCCAGCATGAAGGCGTCCATCCCATAGGGCATCACTCTGGAGCGTCCCCGGGCTGAGCCCGTCGGCGTCATCACCTCCTTAGGCTGGGCTTTCTTACACTCGACCTGAAGGGTCGAGACAGAAATACACACACACACACACACACACACACACACCACAGTCTCAATCATGTATGTTCTGCACTGTTTAATGTTCAGTACTACACTGTTACATCGTTTTTTTCCCGCTCATGTACGAACCATTTTGTTGTTGATCTCGTGGAAGTGGATCTCACACACTTTTTCGACCACATCTTCGTTCTCAAAGGTAACAAATCCAAAGCCTGTGACACAGGAAAAGGGGGAAATTAATGCTTCTGAGCCCACCTCAATTTGAAAACATATAGGCTTTTATATTATTGAAATCTGTTGATAACAGTAAACCTGCTGCCACTGCACACACGCAAAACGGTATTACAACGGTTGGCCACCAGAGGGCGAACAGCTAAGGGTGGGGGATATGCTCAAAATTTTATTCCAATAATCACTAGACTTCATTACTATTTATGTGTGTATTTTAGGGATATTCTGAAATATTATTAAGCCATCCTAGAATATTTGGATAAAACTGGGTCTCTTCTGGCCTCTTTAACAACAAAAACAGGCCTTTTTGTGCATGCTCACTTGCTGATTCTGTCACTTTTCTGCATGCGCTAATAGGTGCCCACCACTATTAACATAATGTGTGAATGCATGCAAGCATGTGTGGAGTAAAAGTGTGTGTGTGTGTGTTTTGTGCTCACCTCTGTGTCTGTTGGTTGTTTTATCAAACATAAGCATGGCATCATCAACCTGCAAGGACAAAGCAAAGAATAAATGAGGTTCTACATATTAACACATACACACACACACACACATTACACAGCATGGGGTGCCATTGTCCCTCTTTGCGCGTGAGTAAGAAGGGAAAACAGATGGAGAGGGTGGAGGGGGGACAGAGGGTGGGGTGACAGGTGATGAAGGAGAGAAGAAAACCAAAGATGGAGTGAAAGAGAAAGGAAAAAATCTGGGGAAATCAGCGAAGAGGAGTCGACGCTGAGTAAAAATAAAATGAAATACGATCTATCAAGGTGAAAAAGGAGCGAGAGCGTCCCTTTCTGGAGGCGCCGGAGGAAATTCTTTCCCATTCTCTGCCAGTGTTTTCTTTACAAACTGCTCTTTCTTTTCATTTCCCCCCTTTCATCCCTTCTCCAGCGCTGTCTTTCTTTCCCTGGCCACAAAGTTTACCATTCCCATGGAGATCCTGTAAAGAATTTCAATTAGAAGGACCCCCCCATCCCCCAGCAAACTTATTTTAATGAAAAGAGAGACAGAAGAAAGGGTGCGAGGAAGCAGGTGATAAAGTGTAGAACCGGAGAAGAGAAAATTTTAAAAAAATTAATAAGAAAAAATTTTCACAAAGCTGATTAAAAAGAATCAGTAAATTCATATCTTTGATGAGCAGAATTAAGTGAAGTGGGGGCTCTTTCCCTTCTTTCCTTTCTGCACCAACTCCACTGCCCTATTCATATTCCTCCTCTTCCTCCCCCTCTCCCCTCCCTCACTTGTCCTTCACTGGCAGGAAAAGTTAGCAGCTTCAGCTTGAGGTCTGACGGAAAGCCAGCGGGTTTGTTGTGGAAATAACACTCGTGTTTTCTTTCTGTGCCACGGCGTTGAGAAAAATGTGTGATCCGGGGGAAGTTCCCGTGTCGCGCGCGGCAACGTGCAGCCTGACTACGCGGCTATTTTCATTAGGCAGCAATGAAACTCAAACCGGTGTAAGATGAGCGGCGGGGGCCTTTGGATGACCAGGCCATCCGATTTCTAACCTTTACAGAATCACACGCGAGGCTCTGATTGAAAGCGCATCTGCATTAAAAACAGCAGCCGATTGGCTGTGCCTCCCTGGAGGATGAGCAGAAGGGAGAAAACCCCAATTTATCACCTCCCTGACCCATTCAACTCTCATCCTTGTCAACATATTGCTCGAATACACACACAGCAACCCCCCTCCTCTGTCTGTCCTTCATTCCGTTTCCACCCACCTCCTCCTCCTTTCCCCTTCTCTCCTCCACCTCATGCTTTCCACCCTTCCGGTCATCCAAACTCAATGACACAGCAAAGAGCCAGGGAACAGGGCAGTAAGTAGACAGCTGCGAGCCAAAATGTTACCATGAGAGTAGAGTTACACGCACAGCTAGCAGCATTAGCAGCATCTATTCTGGAAGAAACAGCTGATTGTAGACGTTGGGAATGATCAATTCTTGGGAGGACACGCAGAACTGTCCCGCTACGCCACCGCTCGCCGCTAGCTGTCTGAAACTGAAATACGGTGATGTGCTGACTTAAACCATGTCCTATCACGTGTTTGACCTTATGCTTTGGTCACACACCAGCCCTCCGTCCTTGCCAGCACCAATAAGAAGACGCTCTCCGATGTCCACTGCCCAGGGTGCTGTAAGACAATCTCATTGGATAGCTGCAGGGGTCTGAGACTGGCTTAGCAGTGGCTCACTCGCTACCTATTCAGCCTCCGTGCGGAAAGTTAAGGTCATGTTCTCATGAAGTTCTGACATTCTCCGAGGTGCAGGAACAAGGGTGGACTGTGATCGCCTCAGAGCGCAGTATTCAAAATATCCCGTTTTTACTGAAGCGTGCAGCTATTGTTTGAGGAACAAGCGTTTGCTGACAAGTCCATTACTCTATTTGCAAGATTATGAAAGGTGGCATTCAGTTTTTTTTCCTCTTCTGTCTCCTCTCATCTCCCTCTTTCATTCTCTCATACTCTCTCCCTCTCTCTGGCCATCTCTCTCTAAACAGGCCAGCAGACAAAGTGTTCAGTCAAGCCTCCTAATCGCCAGCTCACATGGGTGAATGGAGTCCCAACTTTTCCCGTCTGCCCCGTCCGTGCTGCATTTTTTCATCTTTCCCTCTCCTTCCTTTGCTCACTGCTCTGGTTTCTGTTTTTTTTTTTCGGCTGTTGCATTTCAGGTCAATCAGTTTTACATGTTGAGCATTTTGGGGAGCGGAGATTCCAGACGAGAAGCACGAAAACAGGGCTTTCCCATGGGTTTAGTGTAATTGACTGTGTGACTCCAACTGCCTGAAATTATCAGATTACCTCACTGCCACCTACTCCTCTGCTGTAAACAACCTCCACGTTCATCCCTCCACCTGCTTCAAGGGGGGGGTTGCAAGACCTTCAGCCCAGGACTGAGGTTGATTTCTCAAACAAACATGGCTGCTGCGCTCTCACTGGCTCCACTAGATTTAGCAGCAGGGGCTCAGATTTGTTCAGCCTTGGGAAAAAAACACAAATTAGCACATGACATCGACTCCTCGCTTCGTTCCAAAGAGTCTGACGCGTCAGCTGAGCAGCCAGGTCTTAAGAAGTTTGTGTAGGTGAGATTCAGTAGCACGCCCCCCAAAAAAAATAAACGGCCTTTATCAAAGAGTTGCAGAAAGTGTGCAATGCGCGCCGTGTTTTTCCTTTGCAAGGCGGTGCCACAGAATGAAAATAAACAGGACACCAAGTCCTCCTCCATCCTAACCTGCACCTTGTAACCAGGCTCGGATAATAAACAAGAAATACCTCCCGCTCAGCAGGAATGCACCGTGGGATCAGAGCTAACCTCGATGCAGCTTTGCTCTCACGTGTCCAAATATTCCCTCACCCCTGCGAGGGGGCTGTTGTCTCGGATACCAGGGCCTGTGATCGCCACGGAGGATCGATCCGGCACGCCAGAACACCGTCTGGGAAGCCCGCCGCGTGTCACAATATCGTGCGTCCTGCGACGAGCTAAAGTCGTACGACGGTCACACCTGCGTCCCGGATCAAGCCAAACTCCACGACCCGGAGAACAGAGGAGGCTTTTTAGATTCAAACTAGCACCTGAAATATGCTAATACCACCAAAACCTGCGTCAGAGGCCAGGTGAGAGATAACACATTTGGACACATGTGAATCACGCTGTTTCTTTCAGGGCATTAGGTGTACGCCTAGTTGTTCATTTTCAGAATGTCCTGATCACCAGAAAACACACGCCTTTATTTTTGTGAGGCCCAGAGCTCATCCAAGCTCATCTTCCTCTGCCACACACACACATGCAAATATACACTTTTTACACCTTTTTTAAAGAAAACAAAACAAAAAAAAAAACTACTGGATTACAGCAGGACAATGGGTGAAAGCAGGTCACCACGGCAACAAGCTGAGTGGGACTGGAGCTGGGCGTGTGTGTATGTGGGACGGAGGGGAGTTGGTTTTGTGTAAGATGCGCGGGGGGGGGGGGGG
>BJFM01001099.1:91491-111824 GCA_016586285.1 Arothron firmamentum | reverse complement strand
TTGTGTTTGTGTCGCGACCCCCCCCCCCAACCCCAACCCTCCAGAGGAGCCACACGGGCTATCTGGCCATTCAGCACAACGGCCCATTAGGCCAAACAAAGCTGCGCACGGCGGCGGCCGCTGTTGTGACACGGCGGCGGCCCGGATGTGAACAAAAATAAGATTCAGACGGGTCACGGCGAATGAATGAAAGGTACGGAAAACAACACAAAAAAGCGTGGGCGCGATCGCGAGCACAAGTTCGGCTTCAGCGGTCGATAATCGATCGCTCCTGCGCGCTCCTGGTGCGTTCATAACAGCCTAATGAGAGCAGAGAAAACGGCAGACAAAGTGGTGAACGTGCACGCATTTCTCGTGTTAATCCCCCGCGTCCCGGCAAGTCTAAATCCAAAAGAGCGGATCCTTGCTGAATAGGAGGCTCTGCTTTAACTATTTACGGCGAACTTCGGGGAAGTAATGCGGGAAATGCGTAAAATGCGCACCGAGAGAGAACCGGAGCGAACATGAGGCTTTCATTTACACTGAGTGAAGTAGTGTGCGGGACAGCTCACCTTGTGTCGTCTGCCAACTCAGACCCCCGATGAACATTTTGCTGAATGAGAGAAATAGAGGCCGTAAGTCAGACATATAACAGCCGCGTTTCACACATCACAGCGCTGGCACACATCGGAAAGTGAATATGTGTGGAAATGTGGCACCGATAAAGTAAAGAGAGAGCATCGGCCATGTTGCGAAGTCACCGATCGGCCAGTGGGGCCGTTATAATCCCCCAGAGGAGGGGGGGAAAAGAGAGGATTTTCCTGGTGATGGAGGAGAAGTTGCGCCGTGGCCTTCTAGAGGAAAACCGAAATAAATAAACAAACAAGGGGAGGGGGGAAGGGGGGAAGCAACGGCGCATCTCCTCCACTGATCCATCACGCACGCATACACACTCGCGCGCGCGCGCACACACACACACGCACACACACACAAACACACGCAACGTGCTCGTCTTTTGTCTCGACGCGGCTCCGCTCCGGCACTGAACTCATCTAAAGTCCAAGGTGAACTCAAACCGGGCCGAGAGGCGAGAGAAAGGCGGGCGAGTGTCCCGGGGCCGTTACCAGGGGTCGTGGGGGGAGTTGTCCGTGCCGGAGGACAGGCTGCTCTGGCTCCCTTCCGTATCCATTCTGCTCTCCGCTGGTATATTCCCGCACTGCGAGGCGAGGAGAGGCAGTGAAGCTCCACTGCTGCTGCTGCTGCTGCTCCAGACTCAGGGGCGGGCAGCCGAGGGAGGCAGGCTGGAGAGGGTGGGGGTGGGGAGGACGAGAAGGAGGAGGAGTGAGCTCGGAAACACACACGGCCGCATAGACACACACGCAGATGCACGCCAACGCCGTCAGAGACAAGCCCCGCCTCCTACCTCATTTTCCCGGAGCCTGGCCCGGCCTCGGACCTCCCCCCGCCCGCTGCACGTTGCCTGCCTCTATTCATGCTGCCAGTGGCGCTCTGGTGCTGGTGTTTCCCCGCCGTTCTTATCATTGGCTGATGCTTCAGTGTGGCCCATTAAAGCCTTTTTGACCGTTTGAAGACGCACAGTTGCGTCATTACTCTTATTTGCGTTATAGTATTGCAGAAAAATCATTTAAAAAAACAATATGTATTTTACTATTAGGCCACCTTTTTCCATTGATATTTTACACGAATTGCTTTTTATATTATGGGTGATAAAGAGCATCTTTTTTTCTTTTTTTTTTTTTACTTTTGACAGCAGGCCTCAAAGTGTTTGTGTTTAGTTATGAGGCAGCTCTTTTCACTCTGTTCACCGACACATTTGAAAAAACTGTGCCAGGTCCTGCCATTGCTACCATTTTAGCCCTCATTGGTTCCTCAATCACTGCAAAAATGCTCCAAATTCTCATTGTGTATGCCATATTTGTCATTTTGCATGTGAACTGTAAGCCATGCTATTGAGAAGTCATTTAAAATAAAGCCAAATAGCTTCGTATTGTTGTTTGTTTATGACAGATATTTTGAGGCCCAAGACTAGTTTGACCATGGGGACTGTGGTTATTGATGATCTTGTGTGGTGCAGTCTTGCTGGCTTACTTCATTCTTAGCCAAATCTTTCCCCACCACATGGCATAAACGGCTATTGTAATTAGTCTTCATCACCTACTGAGCCCATTTTCATTATCGTCAACACAATCTCCCACACCCGAGTCGTCAAAGCGTAACGTGCCCCCTCCATCCATCCATCATCCACGTCCGGTCCACCCCTCAGCCCACCTGTCTGCGCCGCCCAGCTTTTATCCCTTATCCATCATTCAAAACAGCTGGGATCACCATTCCACATTCTTCATCCGCCTCTTGCTCCATCGCAGGCTAACTTTCATCTCAGCCTGATCTTAGGACCTGTTCCCACCCGCGCTGGTCCCCCACGTGACAGGCCTTTCTGGCCGGCTAAGTGGAAGATTAGCAGCATTACCTCTAAGTGAGCCACTCTTGGACAGGGGCAAGCCTGGTCAACTGAGCAGTTTCGTCACATACCTCAGCTGCTGGGACCGGAGCGAGGCAAGTGTTCGCACGGATACACAAAATGTGCCGGGTTGTGAGCTTCACAGGCGGGAGAAGCAACATCTCCCAGCGAAAAAAAAAAAAAAGGATCTGTTTGTCTGATGAGCTCATACAGGTTTAGGGGCCGAAGGAAACAACAAACAGTGTCGTGATTACAGTAGCACAGAACATGACTTTAAATTAAACGGTAATCACAGGTGAGACAGAATGAGGGCCAGAAGTCATCCCACCACTTTTTCCACTTTTCAACCTGGTGCTGTTTCTGCAGGGTGTGTGTGCATGTGTGTGTGTGTGTGTGTGTGTGTGTGTGAGAGAGAGAGAGAGAGAGAGAGAGAGAGAGAGAGAGAGAGAGAGAGAGAGAGAGCAAAAGTGCACCGGTAGGGGGAAGTAAGCGAGGACAAGCAAATCAGGGGGAGGGAGTGACTGTGGCCTGGTGGACCATGGCGAGAGAGCAGTATGTAGGACAGGGCCTCGCACTAGCTAACCTATCCTGGCCGGAGCCGCAGTTGGGCGTGCTGACTTTCTGCATGCATGATCAATGGTACTGAATAAAAAAGAGGGGGAAGGGGGGAGGTAAGTCAAAAAAAAAAAAAAAGACAGGAACAAAACTGTGTGAATTCAGGTCTGGTGAGGAAAATAAAATGAGAGTCGTGCTGGAGATTATGAGAGAGGAAAAGCACCCGGCAACTTTTTTACAAGGAGGTACGCTGGAGCAACACCGACACAATAGTGTGTGTGTGTGTGTGTGTGTGTGTGTGTGTGTGTGTGTGTGTGTGTGTGTGTGTGTGTGTGTGTGTGTGTGTGTGTGTGTGTGTGTGTGTGTGTGTGTAAAACAGGCCTTCATCACACCACACCTCAGCTCTGACTCTGAGTTTCCTTCTCTTTCTTGATGTCACTGTCACCTGAAAACACTGCAGCAGTTTCTGCCAGATCCAAGTCTTCTCTGCTTTTGTTTCCTCGACCTCAGCTGACCCACAGTGGGAAACTATTGTCCGTGTGAGCAACCTTTGACCCTCCGGGGCCTGAGACCTGCTCTCCACTGCCCCTGGGCCATTTAAGAAAGAACACGGAGGTGAATGAGGAACCTTTTCGGACATCTGAACAGCGAGCGCGGCTGCAGCTCTGTTGGCCATATGCTCCGCAGCCGTCGTTTGGATGCGGTGCAAAATGGAAGTGAGCAACAAGTCTGCAGGCAGTGGATAATGAAAAAGGACGCCAATGGAATGTTTGTAGACAGATAAAGAGACAGAACAAAATAGTCTTTTAAAGCGGAAGCAAGGAGGTCGCTGTTAAAGCGTTCCTTTTGCTGTGGCTGATTTTTTTTCTTCTCCACCTGGCAGGTGGCGAGGCAAAAAAGAAAAAAAAAAGCTGCACATGAGAGAGAAGGGAGGAAATGTGTACACCTGTGGTTGTGCCAGCCCCACCTCCGATCTCCGATCACAATCCCTCCACTCCCCTGGGCAAGGTGTGGCAAAAGGGAGAGAGACAAAGAGAGGAGAGAAAGGCAGCGGAAGGAAGAGATTGTGGGAGAGATTTACAGGCCTCTGCAGCAGGCGGCTGAAGGCTGCGTTAACCTTTTATTAATGAAATGCACACTAAACAAACTGGACGGATGGCGGCCACAGACTTCCTGCGGGCTCAGACGACAGTGGATTGTTGCTGTGTGTTGGCTGTTTGAACCAGCAGCGCAGATCTGATATCTGTAAAACACACACACACACACACACACACACACACACACACGCACACACACACACAGCTCACGGACTCGCATAGACCCTTACACTCATAACACCTATAGACAGGTTGTCAATACTGTATTCACAGTGGAAATCAGTGTAGGAGTCACAGTCGGGAGGGATGTTACTTAACTGATCCACTCCGTTATGTTACCTGCCATCCCACCTGTAAGGCTCCGGATGGGGTTGCTGACAGCAAACACTATCTTTTTCAGAAAGAGATCAGTTTGCTCTTTTTGGGGGTGCATGCATGTTTTATGTTAATTGTAAACAGTCTTACTCATGTTGAATTGGTTTGCGAGGGTAGGATGATATCACAAAGTACTTGCTGGAAATGACATCACGCCATCACACAGATGGAGTCACGACCATCTCAGTGAGTGTCTTTTGCAGTGACTCATCTCTTTGTCAAGGGATGCTCTGTGCATATGTGGTGTGTGAGGAATGTGTGTATGCCTGTAGTGTGTAAGAGGGAGTATAGAAACTACCTGTCTTCCTTAGACACACACAAATGCACTCACGAACGAACACAGTTTGCCCTGTATCTCTTTTAATCCTTTTTCCACTCCCCCCCTCCATTTCTTTTCACAGGACCTATCAACGCCATTCCGAGCTGCTATTTATAGGAGACCACTATCCCCCTGTCCCCTGGCCTGAGTGTAGGTCTATGCAACTATTACGCTCTATATGTGTGTGTGTGTGTGTGTGTGTGTGTGTGTGTGTGTGTGTGTGTGTGTGTGTGTGTGTGTGTGTGTGTGTGTGTGTGTGTGTGTGTGTGTAGTGGAGGTACGGCAAATGAGGCTGCTTTATCCCACCTGTCCACCGGCTTCCGGTGCATGTGTGTTGATGCATGACGGCCTGCAGAAATGTATTCCACGAAGGCCCGGGAACACACAAATCATCCCTGGAAAGTCGGAAAGCGCGTGTATTTATTGCCCCACTTCCATTTGTGTGCGAGACTTGGACGGTCCCGACTCGTAGCCGAGCGGAGTACAGCTGCTCGGCTGTGCGTGCTGTGGTGTGCAGGCCCTACAGCCCTGATGGAAGGCTGTGGTCATTGATTTATGAGCTCACAGTTAAATCACAGCCTGCTTTGTGCTCTAATCAGCAACTGACACAGTTGATTTTCACACCATTCGTTTCAACACATTTGAGGAGGAAGATTTCTCATTCTGCACAAGTATTTTGTTAATGTCAGAGAGCTATTTGAGGCTTTTCCATAAATGGCAAGGCCATTGCAAAAATGTTGATAACAGTATTACTGTACAATATAATCTCTACAAATGTTTAAAGGTCAACATTAAAGTTCTGCTGGTTTGATATTTGAGACATGTTTTCAAACATTTGATCATTGGGCAGAGTGTAAATGGAGGTGTGGACTGACAGGAACACAGAGAGCACACTTTCACGTAACAATCTGAGCACAAATTAGCGCCACGTTTCAGTTTGACGCAGTTGTTTTGGAAAGGTCTCAGTGAATGTAGTTTCACCCATAAAAATACTACAAGTGAGAGACACATGACCGTGATGGAAAATGTAAATTCTTCTACTTATAATGCCCTTGTGCATTCCCGTTTTCTTCTAGAGTCAAATCTATAAGATTTTAGGGTCCATATAATGTACAATCAGTGCTAAGCTATTTCTGTTTTGCAATTTATATGTTTTATTATGACTTGTGAATTTAGTATGTATTTATTTAAAAGTCTTCAAATACTAGAAATGCACTCCTGTTCCTTTAATTCTTTGACTGATCTACTTCTATTGAAACCTGATAGTTTTTGTTAAGGTTGTTAAGATACTTTGACTTGGTCCTGTTTACAACAGAGCTCAGTATGTGCAGTGTTCTGACAAATGAAACAGGACTTTCCATCAGGAGCTGCTGGATTCCAAAACATTTGGATGATACTGGACACAAATTATCAAAAAATAACTCCTGAATGAACAGCTGCCTGAAGTCTTTGAACACACAGCCAAAAATATGGCCACATTCAGCAGAATTCTGTGTAAATATTACAAGAAAATGAAACTTTCTTATGGATGTGAATAGGTAAAAGGCAACACGTTGCCGTAAGTGTAGCTGAGAGCAGAGGAGTTATATGGCAAGAAAATAAATAAAATGAAGGAAAACAAACAAGGAAGTGTCCTTATATAATTCAGCCTGTGAGTGCATGTGTGCAGCTGCAGCAACAGCAGGGAGGGAGGAGAGAGCAGAGGGGCGTCCATTGTGGGTCTTTGTGTGGCTCAGATTGTCCTCTTCTCTGGGAAAGTGGAAATTTAACACTCCTCTCCAGAGGTCTGGTTACCAGGTGAGAGAGGGGGAAAGAAAGAGGGAGGGAAAAAAACAAGCCCTGCATAGGTGTGGAGAGAGAAACAGGAAGAGAGAGGCGAGAGTGAAAAGATTCAGAGGTTCTGGAGAACTGAGAGAGCCAATGAGGGATAAACACAAAGATAGCAAAAAAGAGAGCTCAGATTTTGATTAAGCTCCCACAAGACTACATAAAATGGGTGATTAGAATGTGAAAGTGCCCAGAAATGTCAAAGCTCATTAAAATAAAGTGTCTGAAATAACAGTATGGATATAAAAAGATCATAAAATTAACAGATTCCATTTTAAATCATAATTCAGCATAATATAACAGAAACTATTTGTGTTTTCCTTCAAAAACATGAAATGTCGCTTTTAGCTAGCACGCTGCTCCTCCTAGTGGCCACATTTGGACTGACACAAAAACATTAAGCATTTGTGCTTGAAAATGTACATTTATTAAATATCTTTCATTTTTACAAACTTTTTATAGAAAGACAATCTTTAAAACCTTTACGCACCAAAGAATACAAATTACAAATCTACACCATTTACCTAGAAGAAGATCACTGTCACCTGGAGAGATCATTTCTCACACCGATTCCCAACTTAATGATAAAAGTAAACTAAAAGTCATTACAATTACACTTGATGTAATATCTGTGTTCTGAGTGATTCTTTTTTCATTCATGCTTGCTCACTAATATTTTTCGGGGGGTTTTCGTTTGCAATGTTACATTGGCCATGGCAGCGGAACACTTCCCGACCCATTACCATGATGCCATCACTTAAAGGAAACAACCATAAGAGTTTCAATGATTACATCTCCCACTCTGGGGCTGTTGGTGAGTCTAGAGGAGGGAGCAAGGAGGGGGAGGCGGGGAGGGGAACGCAAGGGCGACCATGTGTGTTTGACAGGAGTGTTTTTGTGGATGATCTCTCTGCTTCTCCCCCGATGTTGACTGAAGTGGATTGTGCAGGCAGCAGCTCTGAGAACAGCTGCTTCTGACACACACTGTAAAGTGTGTGTGTGTGTGTGTGTGTGTGTGTGTGTGTGTGTGTGTGTGTGTGTGTGTGTGTGTGTGTGTGTGTGTGTGTGTGTGTGTGTGTGTGTGTGTGTGTGTCACTTGGGGATTGATTGTGAGTGTTTGTGTCTGTGTGTGGGTGGGGGTTATGATACTTTTAAAAGTCCTATGAGCAGACTTGTCTGTTTAATAACCATTAAAATCAGATATTTGAAGTTAACAGACATCAGAGCAGAGAAAACTACACCAATAAATGGCAGTTCTGTACAAATGGAAAAGAACTATGTATGTTTAACTGTGTGCGCGTGTGTATCATTATCATTATACAGACATCACTGTCCTCCATTATACGCATAGTCCGCCTTGTTGTGCATGACCAGTCTGTTGTCCGCGAAATAGAAGCTGTCTGAGCGAGTCTCATAAGGGCACTCCACCATCTGACGTACTGGAAAATCAACAGGATGTGCACGTCAGACACCCAAAAAAGCCTTTCTCCCCCCCAAAATAAATATCTAAGCTAAAAACATTTCCACTCCAGTGTTTCCTTGTGGATTGATACAATTTTTGTGTGCTATGTGCTGTAACAAATAAAAATTAGCTTTAGCAGAACTAGATTTTCCACATACTCTGGAGTGGGAAACTTTTTTTTCTAAAAATAGGAATAGATGCGATACTTGTTCTGCAGTTGCTGCAGAAATCAGATTTTCTACTCTACAGCGGAAGCCAGTGGTGGTGCAGATGCCACCATGATGACATAATGCTGCTATCGTTGTTAATAACAATAATTAGAATATTAATAACAGCTCATGAACACTGCATATCAAAAAGACTATTCTTTACTACAAGGGTAACGAGATTAAAATGACTTACCCAGGCTCTCAGACAGCTGGGGGAACTCATAAATGTGCTCACAGGTGTTTCGACTGTTTGGGATGCAGAAACCAAAGTCAAAGTCGAAGCTCTTCAGCAGGTGATCACGGAAGTAGTGCCGTTCGATCATCCGAAAATTATTCAGGGGTCGATTTCCAACTGTAAATTCCACCCTGTTGGAAAACAGAAAGACGAGTGAAAAAAAACATCTGACTTTTAGAGACAACATGGTAAATTCTGCGATTGTCGATGGGAGAGGCGAGTGTGTCTGCTGATGCTACTCACGTGGCTCCCACGGTCCTCAGTTTAAGGAAGGCTGGTGTGAACTGGTAGCGCACAAACCGGCCAGAGCTGGCATCCGTGTCTCTGTTCTCTTCTTCATCCTCTGGGACACAGCAGCCGGGGAGAGTAAATGTAGTTTTTGGTCGGTATCTCATGCAGAGGATATTTGCTGACATTGAGTCCATTAGTCTTTTTTAAGCGCCAGAAATCAGTTATACTGCAGCAAGAACCTACTAAAGTGCTTCTCCTGTTATTCTGTGTGACTCAGGCTTCTACTGTTTCTCTTTTTTATGAGGTCAAGGCTGTTTGCATTGCTATTATTTTGTTTCTATGTGTGTTGTTAAGTATCTTCACGCTGAATAAGTACAGTGCCATGGAAAAGAATTTCCTGTTGTTGACATAAAAAGATAACCTTTCTAAGTCCAGTTGCCTACAAAATCTAACCTTGGATAACTATGACCTGGATGAATGAGAACCTTCAGACATAAAAAGATATAAATCTCAAACTCATGTTCACCACAGGATAAAACTACAGCAGGAGAAGGCATGTTCGCCCTACCTGTATGTGGGGGTTTTGTAATCTCAAACAGGATGGTGCTGGTCTCCAGATCTCTGATCTTGAAGCGGATAAAGTCAATGTTGTAGATATTATCCTCTGGTTTGCAGAGGTACCCTGCAAGGATGACAGGCAAAAATCCTGAATTGAGTTTAATTCACGTTTATATATTTGCACAAAGTCCTGATTAATACGCATGCCGCACACCTGAGACACTTTAAGAAAATAAATTGCAGTCATCTCCAGATTAAATACTATTTTTTGGATTTAATTTTGCCTCATTCCAACACAGGCCTATCATTTTGAAGCAAACTTTAAGAGAAGCATTCATTACCTCTCTGGCCATAGATAAGAAAAAACTGTCGTCTCCCCCCATGAGTCAAATGTTGCCGCATGACGTCTTCCCCCCTAGATAACACATGTAACAGCCTAATCACGTTTCTATTTCTGTTTTAAGCTGGAAAATACTCTCCCGGGTGCTCAAATTTATAATGCAGACGACATTTATTTTTTTATGTTGCGATGACTCGACGTCATTATATCCGGCCAGCATCAACACCACAAACGGACCACCGACCCGCGGTAAAACCGGCTTTACGGAGAGACTCAAACCTCGCGTCGCCACCCTCAGTCCGAGCACATCCTCCGGGGTGATGTGTCCGCCCTGGCTCCGCAGGTCGTCCTCGGTGACGGGCCTACTGTCCACTTGGCTCCTGCGGGACTTGAGCCTCTTCAGAACGCCGCCGCCGGTCTTGCGGTCCCGCTGCGGCGCCGCGGTGCTGTGCCCGCCGCCTGAGACGCTTTCAGCAACAGGCGCGTCGCTGCGGGCTTTGGCTCCGCTCATCGTCGGCTGCTCACGGCCACCCTCGGACTGTCTTCGGCCTGCTATAAATGATTAAAGAAGAAGAGGAAGATGGCGCCGTAAATGTCAAAGTGTCGATGAACGCTCGAGCTCTTGTTTTTGTAAGCACATGCTGTACAGTTGCCATGACAACTCGTCCAGAGGACAGTGCCGTTGAGGTGGAAATTGATCCACAAGGGGGCGACAGTAAACCTAATCTACAGCCACAGGTTTGGATATACTGTGTATTCTCTCTCTCCCTCTCTCTCTCTCTCTCTCTCTCTCTCTCTCTCTCACACACACACACACACACACACACACACACACACACACACACACACACACACACACACACACACACACACACACACACACACACACACTTTCTCTCATCCACTCCCCTATTTAATCGTCAACGCAAAATGATTTGTCAACGCATCCTATAGTTGAAAACGTCATTTCTGAGAATTCCTTGGCCTCTAACATTTTCACTGCCTGTAAAATGTCTTTTCACTCCAAAAACGTTCCATGTCCAACCTACATCAGATAAAACCTGTTTATCCAGTACGTCAAACAATGTTTTCGAGAGAAAAAAACGAATAATTGCAACATATTTCCTGGGTGAACTGTCAAAATAAAAGTGACAGCAGCACCTTTAATGTGGGTGAAATATGATTATGAAGAAGCTATTTTTTTTAAGTGTTACGCAAATGCGCTTAGTTGATCCAGTGCATTTTATATGAATAAATCTATATTACTGCATATATCACATCAAATAAAGTATAGCACAAGGAAGTTGTTTAGTTTTTCCAGATAGGAGTTAAAAATTAACATCTGCCTGCCATCTTTGGCACCTTGTAAAGTTAAACTGCTTTTTTTTTTTGTTCTCTATGGAGTTCAACAAAGGATTTCTAATCCACATGCACTTGGAATGAGTTATTTTTTTTATATTTCTGATGCGAAATTGCTAAAATCGCCGTCAGGTTTAGTGCGTTATTCTGGCTAATAATCAACAAAATGAATCCAATTACAGGAGAAAATAAATTGAAACTTTCCCAGGCAGTAAACTTTTATTTTAGAATTAGAGCGCAGCACTTCCGGCCTGGCGGTGCGTCTCTGTGTCCCACTTAGCTGGGCTTCTGGCTCGGTCTGGACCCGGGGCGGGCAGAGGGAGTGTCTGCTGGCTGCAGAGGCAGTCTGACGTCTCGTTAGCGTAAATGACTTGGAGAGAAAAACCTTCAGAAAGACGAGACGGTTGAGGGGGAAAAAGACCACTTTTTGTGTTGTAACTTCTTCCCGCGTCCTTTCTTCCTTCAGCTGCATGTCCGCGTAAGGACTAAAGGTAACTTTTTTTCTTTTTAAAGCACCTATATTGCTAAAGAAATATAAATATATCTGAGAAAAGTTCACGATCTGATGTAAAGAACTGTTTGGCCTGTACATCTAAACGTTTTTTTGAAGTGTGTTCTTATAAAGTGTCTTGTTTAGCTTTAAGTACCCGGTGATGTGCAACTTTTTCGTAAGACGTCAACTTAAATTAAAGAACTCTGAGAGGCTTTAAGTTTTTTGTCCATTTGCAGCGGAGAAGACCGCTGGTTCAACGACTGCGTGTTTATTGTTGACGCATCTGTTTGTAACTCATTAACCAGCCTGCTATCACGGTAATATCGTTGCTTTAATGCCGTACGTGTAACTCCGTGACGGGCTTGAACGGCTCCAGAACTGCGGCTGGGTGACAGAAGTCTGCCTTGAAGTGTGTGAACAAAACAGTGGCCACAGACAGGCAGCGAATGTTAGCCTTGGCAGGAGGCGCTTAAAACAAACAAAGATAAAGGCAGAAAAAAAAAATCCTGCAAGTCGCTGGTCGTTTCGGAATGGCTGCTGCATTGAATAAGCCAGAGGGATCATCAATCATTCACTGCAGTTTTATCTGTTGGATAATGTTTGCTGGTCGATACTTAGCTTTAGGAATTAGAGCAGGGGGAGCAGACACAACAAGATCTGATTTAATCTCACTGGGTGGCGCAAGCAGCTTCTAGGAACCTTTATAACCTGACCCTCCCAATGCGCAATATTCACGACTATAATCACAAAATTGCT
The DNA here is from genome assembly GCA_016586285.1 of Arothron firmamentum. Taxonomy (NCBI): domain Eukaryota; kingdom Metazoa; phylum Chordata; class Actinopteri; order Tetraodontiformes; family Tetraodontidae; genus Arothron; species Arothron firmamentum. The sequence continues at coordinate 99,550 of BJFM01001099.1, read as the reverse complement.
AAGCACTAAGTCATTTCAGGACCCAGTGAAGCAGCTCCGCGTGTCTGAATCAGCTGTGGATTGATAAGGCTGCAATGACAGAGAGAAGTTCTGCTGACACATGAAGCACACACTATTAATCTGTGTGGGTGTGGAGTTACTGGTTTGCACAAAAGTCTTACAGGTAAAACCAGATGACGGACTGTGCACAATGCAGATGGTATTCAGTGTCACAAATCTGAAATAATGCACTTACCTTTTTCACACTGGGTGTAAATTTGGTCTTGGGACAGCTCATTGTGCACACGCGAGTGGGTGTGGAGCTTGTTTGTACTGTGGTTTGGGTTGTAATGAAGACCTGGGGTTGTTATGTCTTCACTGCAGACTATTGTTCATCCGAGATGACTCAATTGGCCTGTCTCTGTATACCTGTCTCTAAAATGTTTACATTTAAAATACATTGGTTTTAATATATAGTGCGAAATAAAAGTTTAAAGACTTTGAATTGCTCAGAGAACAATAGGAAGATGTCACAAACATCTAAAAAAATTCAAAGAAAGTCCTCATTATGATCCATAACCAAGGCGTTTGATTGGAATTGTTATAATATAATTGCAAATAGACTGAATTTATCTGTTTCCTCTTTTCTTCTAGTGATCCAGTGATGGAAAGCTCAGTTGAGGCTTCCCAGACAACAGGCGTTTCAAACCCCAAACCAGCTCTGGCCCCCAAGCCTCGGCTGGCACCTAAGCCCTTCAGTCTGCAGACAAACACCACCATCCGCTCCATCCATGCACCGAAGTCAGCCACGGCAACGCCGCGCAGCGGCAAAGCTGAGGCCGCAGCCGTTCCCAAACCTGCTTTGCCTGCAGCTCCTCTGAAACCCTCTACCTCCGTGAGTGCCACCACTAAAGAACAAGGCAAACCAACCAAAGAAACCACAAGTCAACCTGGACAAGATGCCGGCGACAGGAAATCCGATCGAGTTCCGCAAACAACTCTGGCCAAAGAGTCCGCACCTCTCAAGAAAGACGACACGAAAGAAAATACTCAGAAACCACCAGCTGACATTGCAACCAAATTAGAACAAAGGGATGAAAAAACGAAAGATGAAACTTTAGCTGATGATGTGGAAAAGCTTGAAGAATCAGGTAGCGACGTGGCCAATCCAGCGCATCGATGGGGCAGCACCAGGAAGCGCCTGTCCATGGAGCTCACGTCAAGGTTTGAGTCAGGTGGTGGCCCCCCGCCTGCCCCGTCAAACATTACCAAACACACAACCAGCACCAAGCATGATGTCATCACGGCTGAGTCCATGAACCCCGAGCAGAACCAGACAACGCCCGAGCTGACGGACAGAGAGGTCGAAGAAGGCAGCCCCAAGGAGGATTACGTTGGAGGTGGCAGTATAAAACGGAGAATCAGCCAGCTGTTTGAGTCGAGGCCGGAGGTCATGGTAAAGAGGGAGGAGCCGGAAATGATCAACGGTTCGGGAGGCGTAAAGGCAAGGATCAAGAACTGGGCCATGGAAGCAGTCTCGGAGACGAAGCCACAGTTGGTTCCCCGGCCTCGTTCTAAGAGGTGAGCAACGCTTGTGTTTCATTAAATTACAAATATGGAATTGTAAATCAAATAGAACTTGAATGTCAACTTTTCATTAATCTTTTTTAATAGTGATCATTTCATTCTCACACGGTGGTAGATATATTCTTCTGGTTTTCATTCATATGAAACTAAAACAAATGGGAATAATGCTTCCTTTGTCTTTTTTTAAGACGGAACATCCATGACATCTCCTTTTGCTTGTCATAAGATTTTGAATTAAGGGAGATTGCAAAATTGATTAGAGCCATGAATGTAAATATTTTTGAGTTAGATGAACATGTGAATAATGTATGATCGCTGACTTTTTAATAAGATTACGTAAAATCTGTACACTGTAACAAATGATCCCTTTGTGTTGTCGAGAAATTCATTTATCTTTTTTTTATATCTCAGCTCTTAGCTCCTATATTGATAAATGAATGATTAGAAAAGATTATCTGTGTTGCACAGCTGGTTTTGCTGTTATTTCAAAAACTCTAACATATGGAGTGGTGAGACTTTGCTGACCACTTGGCAGCCTTACTGAAATGACAGTTCCTGTAGCACCAGGCCAAGAAATGGTCCTAACAGGACATTCCTCCTTTTAGTGAGGTTATGTAAGATTTTCTTTTTTTTTTTTTTAATGTGAATTGGCTCCCCCATTGGACCACCACTGTTGTAAATACATATCCAGCTGTTATTTGTGTTCTCATTAAGGAGCGGAAGGCTTAAAAGATTTCTGTGAAAGAGTAATGATTCCAATCTCTGAAAATAACTATTTTGACCACATTTTGCAAAGTCTTATAACTACCGTACTCAAAATGACCTTTGTGGTGTTGACCTCCTTGTCAATGTTCTCCTCGGTTATTTAAGCTCTGTTATTATGTCTGTAGGGACAGAGTCAAGCTGCGTTGACTAAATTGCTAAACAGCTAGTGTTGTTTTAGGCAAAAATTATGCACCCAATTTTTCAAGCTGTAAAGTTTATATATATCACTTTAAATCACGTTTTATACATTCTGTCTTTTTTATATGAAAAATAAACTTTTTCGCCTGTTTTTTACTCTTCCGTAGCAATCAGACATCGGCCCCACCACCAGCAGAGAAACCACCTGAGACTCCACCTGCTGAACCTCCTGCATCATCCAGTCAGGTGGCGGATGTTCCTTTAACAACCTTACCAGTTAAACAACCCACAGAAGTGGGTACGTCATATGTGGACAACAGTTTAACGGGAGATGATCAACCACTCGTTCAAAGCCGGACAGCAGATCATGCCGATGAGACAGATTCAGCTGGGAATGCTGTGAAAAGGGACAACAGCAAGCGGCGCTCGGTTCACTTTGGTGTGGTGGAGAAAGATGATGGCGGACCTCCAGTAATCCTGGGCTCAGAATCCGACTCCTCTGAAGATGAAGAGAAGCAGGGAAGAGAAGATGCTGAGGGTGATCCCTCCGTTTTGATGCCCGTTTACAAACGAGTGGGACTCTTTCAAAAGGACAGTGTGGACAAGCTGGAAGCAGAGAATCTACATCATTTGGGGTTTGAAAAGAAACGCAGAGCACAGGAGACAGAAGAGGCGACACACACATTAGAGGAGCTCAGAAGGAAAGAAGAGGAAGAAGAAAAGGAGAGAGAAAGGGAAAAGCAATTGGAAAGAGAGAGACTCAGAGATGAGGAAATCCAGAGACTGGAGAGGGAGCAGGAGAGAGTGAGACAGGAAGAAAAGGAAAGAGAAAATGAGAGATTGCAACAAGAAGATTTGGAGAGAAAGAGGAAGGAGTTAGAGAGAATCAGGCTGGAGGAAGAGGAGAAGGAAAAGCTGAGAGAAGAGGAGATGGAGAGACAGAGGAAGGAGTTTGAAAGAATGAGACTGGAAGAAGAAGAAAAAGAAAAGGAGATAATGAGACAAGAAGATATGGAGAGACAGAGGAAAGAGTTAGAGAGAATCAGACTGGAAGAAGAAAAAGAAAAGGAGAGAATGAGACAAGAAGAGATGGAGAGACAGGGGAAAGAGTTAGAGAGAATGAGACTGGAAGAAGAAAAAGAAAAGGAGAGAATGAGACAAGAAGAGATGGAGAGACAGGGGAAAGAGTTAGAGAGAATGAGACAGGAAGAAGAAGAAAAACTAAAGGAGAGAATGAGACAAGAAGAGATGGAGAGACAGAGGAAAGAGTTAGAGAGAATGAGACAGGAAGAAGGAGAAAAGGAGAGGTTGAGACAAGAAGAGATCGAGAGACGTAGGAATGAGTTCGTTAGGATCAGGATGGAGGAAGAGGAGAGAGAAAATGAGAGACTGAAGCAAAAAGAGATGGAAAGGCACAGGAAGGAGTTAGAGAGAATAATGATGGAAGAAGAGGAGAGGGAAAAGGAGAGACTGGAGCAGGAGGAGATGGAGAGACACAGGAAGGAGTGGGAAAGAGTCAGGTGGGAAGAAGAACATATAGAAAAGAAGAACATCAAAGAAGAAGAGATTGAGAGGGAAAGACAGATACATCAGTTGTGGCATAGACAAAGAGAAGAGGAAAGAGAAATGATGAACCAAAAAGAGGAAGACATCAAGCAGGGGGAAAGAAAATCTGAGAGAGTATGGGCAGAAAGAGAGAGACAGAGGCAGAGAGAGGAAGAGGAGAGAGTCATTCATGAGAGCGACGAGCACAAAATTGAGTCAAAACTGAGAGAAGAGGAAATGAATAAAGAACAACAAAGAGAGGAAGAATGGGAAAACCATTGGGTATCCAAGGTGGAGAAGTTGAAGGAAGAGAACAGAGAAGAGGAAGATCTGAGATTGATGGGGCAGAGTGAGAAAGAGGAGGAGGAAAGAGAGAAATGCACAAGGCTGAAAGAGGACCAAGAGATGGAGAGAAGACAAAAAGAAAATCAAAGACAGACAGAAACAGTGAGGGAAGACATTTTGATCAGCTTTGACTCTGGCGATGTCCCTTCAAAATCTTCGTATTCTCCAGAGGCCAACGTGGACGTTGTCTATGAGGACTTTTCAATCAAGAAGAACCTGGTTGAGGTGGAATTTGACGATTTCTCGGTCAAACCAATGAAATGGGCTCCGCACCCCAGGGATGAAGCCAATCCAGTCATCCAGGGTGAAGGGGCTGATGCCAGCAGTGGAGAGGAAGAGGAAGAGGAAGTGGACATAAGTGCCTTTAAATGGGAATATAAACTACGAGAACAGATGGAGAACTCAGACACCAGAGAGCCTGCTCCAGCCCCGGGAAGAGAGGAAGAGGCGGAGCAGCTCGTCTCCTTCTCCACGGAGGTCCCCTCCCCTTCCAGCACCAAGGAGGAGCCCGAGAAGGAAGAGGAGGAAGAGGAGGATGCTGATGACATCAAAGATGATGTTAGCGAGGAGGTAAATGCACCTGGTTTATCACCATTTTCTAACAGTGATGAAGGTTAACTTTCCCGCATTTTATCAATTTAACACACACACACACACACACACACACACACACACACACACACACACCCTCACTCAATCACAATAAGATGTGTTACTTGCGTAAACATGAGAACTTTTGATGCAGTGAAACTTTGTGAGTCACACACCAAGCATGAGCGAAATGTCTTTGTGGTGACTCTGTCAGCGCCTTCTCTCGCAACAGCGTTCGTGTTTCTCACAATCAGAGTCGGGCAGCACATCAGGAAAGGTGCGATGTTGATTCAGAAAGGGCGACAAAGAAAAGCCCGTACACAGTAGCTGTCTGTGCTGAGGCCGAGCTCTCAGGTTCGGTCGTTAGCCTCACAAAATGAAGAGGGGACCCTTTTCATTTCCGCAGCTTTGAGCACGTTACGGTGTCTGTGTCATTGACTGACATTTGAATTAGTGTGCAAAAATGTTACAGGAAGTCAGGTCAGGGCTTCCTTTGCGTCTATCCCACTTCCTGTGTATTTGTTCACTACTTTTTTTCAGTTTCCTTCTTTGAAAGGAGCAAGAAATACCGTACTTAGCGTACTTAGTTCAAAATAAGTTGTGTGGTTGAACTCTCTCTCTCTCTTTCTCTTTCTCTTTCTTTCTCTCTCTCTTTCTCTCTCTCTCTCTTTCTCTCTCTTTCTCTTTCTCTCTCTCTCTCTCTCTCTCTCTCTCTCTCTTTCTCTACCAGCAGCAGCTTTTGCACGTTACTCTAATTTAAGACTTGAATTTTGCTAGTTCCCTTCTAAAATGTTTTAATGGCTTCGTATTAGTTTGTACTGCTGAAATGCCATCACTGTATTTTCTTTTAGGAATAAACGGAAAAGCAGCCATCACAGTCTGCTAAATCCCAGTTATGCAGCATTGCTCAGTGTTTAGCCTGAGCCTCTTTCTAATAAACAGTGCTCCACCTGTAGAATTACCCGAAGCCCGGGGCAAGTAAAATGCCCCTCGAACAATAAATTCGACAGGTTGCTTTCCTGGTATGGTGAGTTTAGAGCCAGTGATTAGTGTACAGAACTTTCTCCAGAGAGTAGAGTGAAGAGATGACTTGAGTAATATATTAGTAATAAGAGAAGTCTGTGTGGTAACCGTTGACAACAATAGAGACCTATGGAGCCATTTAAAAATGAGTTGTGTGTGACATCAAAAATATTTTGCTGCTGAATGTCCAGTACTGTGATCCTTCAGTCTTCCAGTACCCTGGAGAACCTCTGGGTGGAGTTTGCAATGATCTGATGTGTAATCGTCCAGCTGCAGTGTTCAAAGTCAACATCAAAATGTGAATATTCCTAAATTTTTGTTAGGAATGATTTGGATTTTATTCATCATGTACGCTCTGGTTCAACCAAAGAATTCTGTCATTTTTGTTTTTTGGCAAATGGAAGCATGGCCCTAGGATAAAGTCAATTTTTAGTGTCATGATGAAACAGGTTCTCTGTTGGTTTTTACCACCGCCAAATACTGTAGAGCAAAACTGACTGACTTTCTGTTATAAAAATATGAAATGAGGTTATTCAGATAGCTGGAAGTACAGATCAAAGAACATTCTGTGCAATTTTCTAATCCCTAAGAATTGCCTGAAAAAAGAAAAGATTTGAATTGAAAGGGGATTGTGGGAAGTGTAGGTTTTTTTCTTTTCTTTTCAGAGCTAATGAGTAAACAACGTGTTTCATTTGAACGTCATATTGTTGCCTTCTTACAGGAGCACATGGCAGTATTGGGTATCTCCCATGCATAAGAATATAAGGAGCTTTGTTTCCTAAAAGAAAAGTGAGTCATTCAGATTTAGTTGACATTGAAAGTCACATGGCAGATAAGCACAGCTTCAGTCAACAAAGCACATCTGAGCGAGCTTCTGTGCGAACATGCACACAAACGAGGGGTGTAATCACCGACTAATGTTACTGGGAACTTGTAGCTATTGTCAGTGTTGAGCCTTGTTACAGATTAGAAGCCAACAGAAGGTAAATACACCAGTTAAAAAAGCAGATTAATGTGCAAAGCCAACAACTCACAGGAGAACAGATTCTCAGATTCAGGAAAAAGCTGAAATGTCCTTGCTAGTTGAGACACATTAGGTCAGCGCTTGTTTGAACATGTAACATTTTTGCAGAGTTAATGCAAGTTCTGAACTCTGGAGCCCTGAACTGGGTGAGTTTATGCATCTTTGCAGTGTTATCCCTGTTTGCTGTGTGCATGGTTTAGCAACCAAACTAACCACATCTAACCAGCAGGAAAGTGCAGTGGAACATCTTGCTAGGTTAATCCTGGGGAGATGTTTGGATCACCGTTGAGTGCAACACTGATTTCACCACTGAGTGGTGCTGCTGCACTTGGAAGCTCCTTTTTTTACACAACGCAAAGCTGACTCTGCTGTAATAAGGGCAGCACATCATTAAAAGTGTAGTTTAATAAAGAACCTCAAAGCAAATCTACAGCTCCAGTCTGTAATAGAGAAAGAAAGCATTTTATTTTACTAAAGCACAGCGTGGATAGTGATTACTGGGCCAAAACCCACCTTGGATGCACATCATGTTTACCTTTTTTGCATGGTAATAATGCAGAGACAAATGGAGGGAAGGATAGATGCTTTAGCTGTCATAGAAGTGTTGTGTGGTCATCATGTCCTCATTTGGATCTGGTCAACAGGACAGCATGTCAGAATGACCATACATGGACTTTCTCTCTCTACTTAGTCTCGCACCCTCCTACACACACACACACACACACACACACACACACCGATGCACACATACTTTCTGGAACAGATAAACACACAAGAGGATGGGCTTAATCATGACAAGATGGTTGTTCACTGTCCATTCTTTTCATTGTCTAGTGCTCAGTCTGGCTCAAACTCCCTTTGAACTTTCCAAAGATCCGGGTTCCTCTTTCTCTCTCGTCCTCCTTCTCTTGAATTGTTCGGTTATAGCAGTGGAGGAGCTACACCATAATTTCTGCACCTTTTGGATTTGAATCTGATGTTTTTAATGGAGTTCTAGGCCTGTCTGTACCTGGCTTTGGATATTACTCAACCTACCTTTTTTTTTTTTTTTTTTTTTTTTTT
>BJFM01001099.1:55588-87077 GCA_016586285.1 Arothron firmamentum | reverse complement strand
TTCATAAGCTTTTATCACTCCAGAACAATTCTAATACAGAACAATTCTAATATTAAAACATTATAAGCTGCAAATTCAACAGCATGAAAATTCTCAGCAGGGCCATTTGGTTTTTAAGCCTTAATTATTGCAGCTGTAAAGCTGTTATTTAAGAGGACTAATTGGCTTGTGATTCATAAAGACAGCTTAATGGGTTTGTTTTTGACAGCAACTTTGTGGTTAAGTGCCATGATGGGAAAAAAAGATTTTTCTGAATTCAGACTCACTGATCTTCTTTGCACCTATAGTTATTTGTGCAGTAGGACATATTGAGGGGCTAAATAAATGATGTGATCAGTGCTAAATATTATGTTTTACACAAGTCAGTCATAAGTCAGTCTCTCATCTTTTTTTCTCTTTTGTTCCTTGTAGTAGAGACATGCTCATGCAACTCAGCAAGAAGCCATGCCAGCGGCTGCTACTGCGACTGAAAAACACCCTGCAATTGCTCCTTTTGCCATATTTGAGTGCCTTATCTTGGACCTTTTAGCATGAGGATGTTTTTTTTAACCTGTAGATAAGGTGCATTGCCACTTCTTGGTGCCAAGACTGATTTGTTCGTGCCACGTAAAAAATGTATCTGCTGTTGTACAGAACAGTGGAGGGGAGATTCCACACTGTAATTTAGAGTAAAGCCATGGAATGTAATGTGTCTTTTAGAAACCAAATGGCACTAATGACACTGTGCCTTCAGCAGGTTTTTACTGTCATGAAAGTAAACAGACAGATGCACAGGATAATGCTGTTTATAACAACAGACTGCACCTTGTGTGTATAAGCTGAATTTGTATAATATGCTTTTAAATTTCTTTCCAGTCACAAACTGTATCAATGTAAACTTTTTTAGCACTTTAAGAAAAAGATTATAAGTACATCTAAGCAGTAGGTTATTCGAGAACACAAGTATGGGTCAAGGTCTCTTTGTATGTTTTTGTGGTAAACCACAAATGTCTTATTTCTAAAAGTCTTTAGAGTGGTTTGGAGGAGAAAATGAAATTAAATGTTTGGGTTTTTTTTGGTCTGCCATTTAGCTTTTGATCTTGAACATAATGTTTTCATATGGTGACTTTTTGTGCCCTATAATGTGTCAGAAATCCTTGCTTAATTGTTTTTCATCAACCCATTGTACAATAAATGAAAATGGAGGGGACTATAATAAAAAAAAAAATTCTATGAATTGCAGCAGATGTGTATGTTTTTTATTGGGAGACTGGCTAGAAGTGTGTATTCAATACACAATGCTTCATGTGGAACTGGGTAGAATGCAGTTATTTGGATGCCAGATGAGATCAAGAACCACACAGAAGGCAGGAAGCTGGAGAGCAAGGTCGCTGGGTGGGGCCGATACTGCTGAGTGAGACTGATCTCTGTTCATTCTCTTGGCAGGCAGTCAGTGCATGTGGCCACTATAGGATCATGATCATGATGGCAGCATGGGCAGCGCTGGGCACCGTTTGCCAGTGTGCCAGCAACAGAGGGGCAAGCCTATTGAGAAGCAGTGTGATGGACACAATGGGTGCGACAGACTTGCTGCATCAACAGTGTTTTTGCTGCTGTGGCCAGAAATAAACCATAAATACCCCCACTGTCCACCTACCACTCGCCAGGCCTCCATACACACTTCCATACACACACCCTCACACCCAGACAGAAAAGAAAAAGAGGAAGGACAGAGAGTGTGGCTTGTACATGGTGCAGTGAAGCACAAGCCATCCAGGTAAAACAAATGACAACAGAGTGAACTTCTAATTTTGTTCTGTCTCTCGTTAACATTAGCTGTGTTTAAACGTAACAGCATATTCGATGAGAAAGAAAAAGTGTTTGAGGTGGATTCACTGGATATAACATCTTGCAAGAAGGAAAACCCTGTCTTGGATGCATGGATTTTAAACAATTATTTGCATTTGCTAGTGACAATGACAGAACAGCAGGGAACTCCAGACCAGCTGCCAGCGGAGAAGGACCAAGGAGGCGCTGGAGCTACATATAAGGTACAATTTTGTCTGCTGCAAATTAAAAAGCTTGAATGTGAACAGGCACAGCAAAAATCATATCATCCAATTCTCCACTGTGTTTACAGATGGCCATTTTTGAGTTTGAGAATTTTCGTGGAACAAAGGTAGAGCTGTCTGGTGAATGTAAAGATGTGTTGGAGAAGGCTCAGAGAGTCGGCTCGGTCATTGTAGAGTCTGGACCGTGAGTAATCAAATCATATTTGCTTTATTTGCCTTTTATTACTGTTTCCCTCTCATCTGATCTATGGTGATCCAATTTTGGTTTCATATTCGTATCATCAGATGGGTGGGATTTGAGCATCCAGGTTATGTTGGAGAGCAATATGTGCTGGAGAAAGGGGAATATCCTCGTTGGAGCACCTGGACTAACTGCCAAAAAAACTACAATCTGAGCTCTTTTAGGCCTCTGAAAGTGGTCAGTATTATCACTGTGACTGAGATGAGGAGATGTGACTTTCTGTCAGCTATTCCCAACCATGTTTTTTTTTTGCCTCCAGGATAGTTCAGAACACAAGCTGCATCTGTTTGAGAATGAAGGCTATGAAGGAAGAAAGATGGAGATTGTTGATGACGATGTCCCCAGTCTGTGGGCTTATGGTTTCCAAGACCGTGTGGCCAGTGCTAAGGTTATCAATGGAACGTAAGAAGCAAAATTGCTGTCACATATTTTTACATTCATAGTTAATTCTGGACATTTTTATCTGGTAACCTTTTGCTATGTCCTAGAAATGTTAGACTGTTCTTGCTCTGCAGGTGGGTAGGATACATGTATCCAGGCTACAGAGGACGCCAGTATGTTTTTGAGCATGGAGAATTCAAGCACTGGAACAACTGGGGAGCCACTGCACCTCTGATCCAGTCCGTCCGACGTGTGCGGGACATGCAGTGGCACAAGAGAGGGTGCTATATTGCCCCTACCCCTACACCTCCCATTCCTGATCCTGTTCCAAATCCCACACCTAACCCTAACCCCAGTCCTAATCCTAATCCTACTCCTAACCCCAAATCCCAAATTCAACCCCAATCTTAAAACCACATCTCCAGAACCTCTTACACCAGCTGAGACAGACAAAATGCAGTTTGACAGTCCCCAGTTTCTTCACCAGGCCTGTTGTTAATTTTAAATGACTGGAAAACTGGAACTAACAATAATAAAACATCTTTGGTGAAAATATAAGAGGTCCTGATTTTGTTTATTTGAAAATCCTCATGTACAAAATGTCATAAATATAATTAAGCATAATATAAAGCATTAATATACATTAAGATGTAATGTCCTCTAATTTATAATACAATATTTGAATTATTCTTAAGATTATTTTAATTAAAAACAAAATACTAGTAAAATATGAAAGGGCATGGGATTTACCAAAGATTCCCATATTTCAATAAACTATTTCCATAATTTTATAAAATAATTCCATTCTTGTTCTTTACATTACTAAAAATAACTTACATAAAAAATAAGAAGTGGTTTCTATTCCGCGCTACGATGGGAAGGGTGAAAAGCAGTCATTGGTTAAAAACAGCATCTGATCCCGCCCATACAGCGCCAGCTGCCAATCAAAAGCCATCTCCTTTCAGCATGCGCAAATGGAGGTGTCGAACGCGCAAAATTTGAAAGTTTACCGGAAATAACGCCAACCTAGAGGAAAACGGGACATTGTCGAATGTCTCCGTAGGTGTTAAAAATAGAAATATAGTTACCTGAATGGCATTCTGGTGAGTAATTTCATGCCCAGCACTTTTTCCTCAAATACTTGGATATTTTTTTAATTGTATTAATATTGAGTGCATGTGCTTGCCACGGTTGAGTTTTTATATGTCGAGGGAGCTAGCCAGGTAGCATTGACGCATTGTTTACATTTGTTGACAGCTTTTCTTTCTTGTCTATATGTCCATAACTTTGACAATGCTTTTCTTTTTCCTACTTTGGCATTCGCTTAGATTATCCATTGTTAAGACGCCATGTTGAAGTTTAAATACGTTAGCCAGGGAAACCTTAAACCGTCACTTTCTCCGCTGGACCCAATCACCATCCGCAGCTCACGGCTCAATCAAGTGTTTCAGGTGAACTTATCATAAAATGTTTCGAAGACAGACTACAGGAACGTACAGAACGTCCACAACAGCTCTAACTTTTCCTTACCCATCTGTCATTGTCAGGGCCGATTCAGCCTATGTGGGCAGCAGGGGGGATGTACCGTTGGTCGGGAAGACTTTCTGGAGGCTCTGCTTATGCTGTACAAAGAGTGCACTTCCCCGGCACTTATGAAAATCCACAACGTAGCAAACTTTGTCAATAAGTGTAAGCACTCACTTTTACAACACTGTTTTAGGAATTTAAACATAGTCATAAAGAAGCACCCATGGTACCCAATTAATACAACTTATGCATATTTGTTTCTATGTTATCAGTTTCTGAAGTAATCGCAGAGCTACAGGCGTTGCAACCATGTGTTGGTGACTTCGACGTGCGCGCAGTTGTGGGTCGTGGTCATTTTGCTGAAGTCCAAGTTGTCCGGGAGAAAGCCACTGGTGATGTTTGTGCGCTGAAGGTCATGAAAAAGGACGTTTTAAGAGCTAAAGAAAAGGTACGTTTCAGAAGACAACAAGGGTAGCAAATTATGGAAGAGCGCTTGGCTCACAGCAAAAAAAACCAAACAAACAAACAAAAAAAACCTAGTCATATATGCTTTATGTTTCTTTTTTCAATTATGTTGTGTTATTTCAGTTATTAATCAAAGGTGCAGTCTTTAACATGCCCAGAGGAGGGTGTCATTGGGTTGAATACGTAAATCAAAATGTTGGCATCATTTCACAATGACAGCACCAGGTTTGTTAGTCCATTAACTGCTGCTTAACTGGTAAAGTTCACAAGTTAATGGTTTTAAAGGGTAGCTACATAAAACTTAGCTGACAAGATTAAGTTAGGAAAATAATACATAAATCTTTATTAAATTTTATGATATGAATTAATTTATTATGTTTGATACATAGGCTGTGATGGCATGTAAACCACTTTGAGTTTCTATTGTTGATTTTCAGAAGTCTACACATTTTAGACGGACGGGAAAAGAATTGTAGTACATTGCCTTTCTATTTATGTAAAAAGGGGCTACTTATAGCTTATTAATTCAATTCCAGGTGGTCTTTCATGAAGAAGAGAGGAGGATTCTGGCTCTAAACAGCAGTCCCTGGATCCCACAGCTTCTCTATGCATTCCAAGACAAAGAACATGTATACCTGGTAAGGTTGCAGTAATCGATCTATAGACATCTGTCTCACATTTTTCAAGCTTTTTTTTTTTTTTTTTGCCTGGATTTGAGGGATTGAAAATTCTCATGATATTTTTGTTAACCCGGGTTATTTCCCAAATGTTCCCAACTTCAAAGTAGCTAAACTACACAGCTAATTTCGTCTTCATTTTCTCTAATGACCATGTTTAGAGGGCAGACCATACTGCTGCTTTTCATTAACACTTCCTTTCTATATAGTTCCCATCAACCCCCCATTTCCCCCATTTCCGTTCTTCCTCCTCTTCCTTCACCCTCCTCTTATCCTTCTCCCTAACTGAGCATGGAAGGAAAATACAAAGCATCCATCTTTATCTGTGTGTCAGAGAGGCACCCAGTCTCCCTGTTGCTAGGTAACACTGGAGTAAGCTCCTGTTCATTCAGACTCGGCAACCATTCATGCACCAGGGGCTCCCGCCTGCTATAGCTGCCTGATTGCTGTCATATAGCACAAAACAGCCTGACCATTGCTTTGCATCTCTGGATGGAGACTGCAGAAAAGAGAAATCAGAACCAATAAGATAAACCTTTTAATAAATGTCAAAGCCTATTCCTTGTGGATTTTTAATAATTGAAGTCCAGTTCACTGCTGTACCACAGACAGATCTGCAAAAGCATCTCACTGTTACATAACGGAAATCCATAATGATCAAAACCTCAATGTAAGCTTAAAATGAATAAAGCCTGATGTTTCCCAGCATGTGCTTCCACACCTGTGGCTATGTTTTTACTATATTGAATTGAATTGAATTTGTTTTATTATTCCGCAATGGGGAAATTGCGGTGTTTCAGCAACAGCATACATTGAAGAAATAAATAATATAAAAGACTTAAGAAAACAAAAATGTGGCTAACCCTATATATATATATACAAGTACCATGCTGTACATGAATTGCATACCATATTGGCATTCATAAATCATTAATCAGTGCGTGATACCTGTTAGTTTGAACCAAATTCTTTTAGAATTTATATACTGACCGTTTATTTATGCTGCCACTTTGTCTGACTGCATGTACATGTGTCTTCAGGCAATGGAGTATTTGCCTGGAGGTGATTTGATGTCCCTGCTAAACCGATATGAGGATCAGTTTGATGAGTCCATGGCTCAGTTCTACTTGGCCGAGCTGGTAGAAGCCATTAACACTGTTCACCAGCTGGGTTATGTCCACAGGTAAGGCAAGAGCTGTTCACTCTAGCCTTTCACTAAGAAAAGATTTCAGCTGTCCTGATAAAACTGTCTGTATTAATGATGCCAGTTACTTTTCATTCTGGCACAAATAGGAATGACCTGCATAATGTGGAACTGGATTGTATATCCCTGTTACAAAATTGCTGATGATAACATGTGTACTGGATTGTCTTATTGACGGATGATTCATTTCAATCTACCTTGCAGAGACATCAAACCAGAAAATGTTCTCATTGATCGTACTGGACACATTAAGCTGGCAGACTTTGGATCAGCTGCCAGGCTCACTGCAAACAAAACTGTGAGCTGATTGCACATTTTGGTGTTTGTATTAACTCCAGTGATGAAACTGTAAGATAACTGTGTTTAATTTGTCTTAGGTGGCAATTCCCACGATGCCTGTCAGCACCCAGGACTTCCTATCTCCTGAGGTTCTAACAGCCATGAATGGGGGACCGAATTGTACATATGGGATTGAATGTGACTGGTGGTCCCTTGGGGTCATTGCGTATGAAATGGTTTATGCAAGGTCGCCATTTTCTGAAGGCACTTCCACTAAGACAATTAACAACATCCTTAACTATCAGGTACATAAAATAATCTCAGATAATATGAATTTAGTGGTGCAGATTTTTGACATTTTAAATTTAATCTGAATTTTGAATATTTTTGAATTGTCATTGTATTGACAGA
This sequence comes from Arothron firmamentum, assembly GCA_016586285.1. NCBI lineage: Eukaryota > Metazoa > Chordata > Actinopteri > Tetraodontiformes > Tetraodontidae > Arothron > Arothron firmamentum. Next base: position 79,841 of record BJFM01001099.1, on the reverse strand, counting down.
GTGCACTATGTGTTCCTCTGCTTTTGTTTTTTCATCAGCGTTTCCTCAAGTTTCCAGAGGAGCCACGGGCCAGTAAACAGTTTGTAGACTTGCTACAGAAATTATTGTGTGGAGCCAAAGAACGCCTGGGTTTTCAGGGACTCTGTTGTCACTCGTTCTTCTCCAGCGTTGACTGGAACAACTTAAGACAAGGTGAGAATGTGCTTCTCCCTCCAAATTTTCCTCTGTTTTCCTTAAAAGTGTCACGTTACAGGCTATATGATATATGACTGCTTGTCAAGGTTTATGTTGTTTGGTAAAAGCTCATGATTGCACATAAACAGAAAACAGCCATTGTGATGCTGGTGGTGGTGTGGTTGGAAAATAATGAGATTCTGTGTGCTTTTGCCAGTAGACATGCTTTTATTCTGAGGAAATTTGAAGGAAGCCATAAACATAAAGTGAAGCAGACAGCTTAGTGTTCTGCAACTCATCTGCTTCTCTTTAGAAGCAGTCAAAAATGTTTAATGCTAGAAACAGCAGACATTCTCTCTGTGGGAGAAATTTACTGTATGTGCCTCATCTCTTTTGTTTGTTTGATCAAGTTGTTTCCACTAAATCTGACATTACTTTACAAGTGTTGGGAACCACACCCATACCATCATCATTAATGGACATTTACACTGAGGCACGGTCACGTTAAAGATTGGTAGAATGTTTGAGCGCTAATTGTAATTGTAGTTAACAAAATCTATGCAATTTATAACAATGTTTTAACTGTGGAAGCCCTGGGTAGGTGGAAGAGGTTAATTTGATTTTTAATTATTCTTTTTTCTGGGATATAATTAAATTATTTTTTGTGAGAGAATCACATTCTTGTTGGTATTTGAAAATGCAAACTATGTTGTTTAGTTAGACACAGATAGAGCTTTGTGCCTCAGTTTAGCTCCAGCTGATGGGCTTCCTCTGCTGCAGTGAGGCAGAGAGAGAGAAAGAAAAGGGAGGGAGCGATGGGGGCTGGATGAACGCAGACAGCATGTGCATCAACGTGCGACTTACCGCACTCTAGACTCCCAACACGCTGCTCTCTTCCTCCCTTCCTCCTTTCTCTCTCCTTTCTCCTTGTGTTTTTTTTTTTTTTTTTTTACTTCTTTGTCCATTTTCTCCTTTTCTGCCTCATCCTTTCTCCTGCAGTTCTCCCGCCTTTTGTTCCTGCGCTGCACACCGAAGATGACACCTCTAATTTTGAGGAGCCGGAGCAGGCAGCCCCCCGACCAGGCTCAGCAGCTCATCAAGGAGCTCTGCCAGTGGGCTTCCAAGGCCAGGACCTTCCGTTTTTAGGCTGGTTCTTCAGTCGACCATTGGCCACGTTGGCTAAAGCTGAGTAAGTGCTACCTGTTTATTCTGCTTTTTTATTTATTATTTGCATAAAGATAGATATTTTGCACTCACACAGAGATCTCCTGTATGTTTCACATCTCACTTTGTTGAAGAGAGCGTGATTCTGCTGTTTTATCATTAGATCATTTCTGTTGGATGACCAAATGTGCAGTCCCCTGGCAGTAATGTCCCTTCCTTTAGTGTTGTTGCTCCTGGGGCCAAATAGGCATGGCCATATGCTGTGTCAGTCAAGTAATGAGGTGGAGAGGGATTTCCCTGTTCTGTGATGCTGTCTCCTTATTATCCCTGATTTTCTGCTTTGCTTTTGCTGCACTGTTGAGCTGCATTGATTGATCAAATGACTGGACAGATGCATGCAAGCTGGTGTTGTCTTATTGTAGGTGCTGATTAGTATGCGGCTGCGTGTGTCAGTGAGGTTTGCAGAGAGGTGGAACCCCAGACAGACACGCTCCCACCATTCCTCCAGCTACTGTATTGTGTTTTTTCCATTACTCTGCAGCATAATGACCTTCTGACTTTCATAGCATGGTTTGAGAATTGCAACAATCCATTTTGGTGTTTGGCTTTTTAACCTTTACTGATGCAAGAGGGTGGATTTCACTGCTGTAGTGCTCCAGCAGGTTAATGGTCTAGGCGACTGCTGATCAAAACAGCGTAAGTAAAGGAAGGAAAAAGCGTTAGCAGATTAGACAGGGAAAGGACGAGAGCTCAGATTGGGGGGGGGAGAAAGAATCTATTTCTATGGTTACTACTGTGATGTTTTTTTTTTTTCTCCCAGTCCCCACCCCCATCTTTATACATCTCATCTCCTCTCATTCCCTCTTCTGGTCCCTCTGCCCCTTGCTGTTACACCATCAGTCATCTGACAGTTTTTTAACTGAAGCCAGTCATTTTTTTTGCTTCATTTGATTAAGAGGAGCTCAAAGCTCATAGAATGTGTCATGTTTGTGAGCTCATGCATATGCATGTACACATTCTTCATTATACTCCCAAACAGGGAACTGAGTGATGTCCATGGCAGCTGTAATAACTTATCATCCCTTCTATCTATCTATCTATCTATCTATCTATCTATCTATCTATCTATCTATCTATCTATCTATCTATCTATCTATCTATCTATAATACCCATTCCTAAATCAGAACATAAATTCTTCAGCATTAAATGTAAAGCTAATTGAAAGACAACGATCCACTCTGCAAACTCGCATTGACCTGAATTTAGGGGAGAAAAAAAGACCGTTAAACTGGAAGCAGCAAAGGTTAGAGGTTTAAATTGCTATAATTGGCCTCACCCACTCAGAAAGGAGAGAGATCAATTTATGCATGATTTAATGAATTTTGACGACTTAAATAAATGTTTAATTGATAACAAAATTTCCCTCTGGTAGTTCTTTTCATTTAGATTTCTTTGAAAGTTCTGGCTGGCGTTTCTTTTTTTTATTTATTTATTTTTAATTGGGTCTGTATGTTGGTGTCTGCACACGTCACAAATCCATTAATTTATTGGCTTTTTTCATTTCTGTCTTTTTTGTGTGAAAATTGAGTTTTTGTTCTAAATTACTTCTACAGGTGCAAATTGGTGACAGTGGATTTGAGAATAGATCAAAGAATGAAAATAGAAAGTGACACTATATTCATATTTTTATTGTCTGTGCTGTTTTTTGTTTTTTTATGTGGTTGTTGATGTATTTCAGTCGAAGTAAATACAACTACAGTGATGTAAAATCCTGCTGTTACAAGATTAAACTCTGACGTGATGGTTTTTGTGAGAATCAATTAACTTTGAATTTTCAACAATTGCACTATCATCAGAAATATACAAGTCATTAGATTTTTTTGTGATCACAATATTAACACGTACAGTTTACTATTTTTAATTTCTATGGCTACAAGATTAACCTCTAATATAAAAATCAGATTCGTAGCTTTTATAACACATGAAAAATAACACATTATCTTTGTTTTGATTTCACTTGAAGCTGAAAGCATCTGTATTTGGCTCAAATAGAACTAAACACATCTAAACCATATGTCTCATTGTCATTAGGTCCACATCTACAGGCCTCAACTCTCCTGCTAAGATTAACTCCATGGAAAAGAAACTCCACCTTAAAAGCAGAGAACTACAGGAAACTCAAGACAAATGTCACAAGGTAAAGATGGACAGATTAAACGTGCTGGGAAAATACATTGTTTAAGTGGAATCTCTACTTAAACAAACATAATTTCTTCTGGTGGACTCAGATGGAGCAGGAGATCTCCAGGTTCCAGCGTAAAATGACTGACCTGGAGTCAGTGCTCCACCAGAAGGATGTGGAGCTGAAAGCATCTGAAACCCAGAGGAGCATTCTGGAGCAAGACCTAGCCACCTACATTACAGAGTGCAGTGTGAGTCTCAGGAACATTTCTGTGTGTGCTTACACATGAAAAAAATATGAAAGTCTTTTCCACATATGGGTGGATTGATGTCCTTGAAACCTTTAAAATCTAATCCTGATTTGCACCAGTAATACCTGCTTGGATTTAGTTTGCCCATGTGTGCTCATAGAGCCTGAAGCGAAGCCTCGAGGAGGCTCGTGTGGAGGTCTCCAGAGAAGATGACAAGGCTATGCAGCTGCTGCATGACATCCGTGAGCAAAGCAACAAGCTGCAGGAAATTAAAGAGCAAGTATGTAGATTTCATTTCAATTATATCTCTCATTCTTCCCCTTCACTTAATAAATCCCTGACTTTAAGGTAATAATAGTGAAAACTGTGCAGAAAATATGTATGCATGTTCTTTGTATAATGCATATTTTCAATAAAATAAACAGGACTGATTTTACATTGTTTACACTAAAAACATATTGTTGCCCCCCTGGGGACTCCCCTGTCCTTAACCTTCATTAAGGATTTTCATGCAGATGGCATTCCTGCAAGGAATGAAAAGTGCAAGGAAGATTTGCCTGCCCTTCTCCAAGGACAACAGACATTGTTTAAAACTGTTAATCTAGTTTAAAAAAAAAAAAAACATGAATTAAAGCTTTACGCAATGAGTGACCTCTGATCTCTAAGCAGCATTGCCATCCCTTCTGAGACTCATGTAAAAGAAGTGAAGCAAGTGTAGAGTTTGTTCACCTTGGTTTGATTACTACACCTACTACATTGTTTAAGTGGAAATGCCTACTATGTTTGATTTTGCTTTTTTTTTTTTTTTTTTAATTATAAATAGGCAGACTTTGTAGTTACACAATCTCTGTGACGTACATAATTTTAATAGTTGTGTCTGGGATTAATAGAAATATATATATATTTTTTTTAAAGCCCCTGACTAACCATTTAACTGAACATATTTCTGGGCAAGTTGTTTTCAGAAATATTTTCACTCCAACTGTTCTTTGCTGCAAAAATAATGTTTAATTAATAATCCATCTCCATGTTGAACAGAATAGCATGGACACATTTCTGAAATATGTTTTATATCCAGTGCTATCTCACAAGTATATGAATATAAAGTTTGTGTTCTCCCGTCATGATCAGTGTCCTTATATCTAAACTCAGGAGTATCATGCACAGCTGGAGGAGATGCAAGTGACCATCAGGCAGCTGGAGGAAGACTTGTCAGCAGCCCGACGCCGCAGTGATTTGTATGAAGCTGAGCTTAGAGACTCCAGGCAAACGAGTGAGGAACTCAAAAGGAAAGCTGTGGAATACCAGCAGAGAATCCAAAAGGTATAATCACACTAGTTAAGCTAATGAAGGCTTGGTTGTATACATGTAATTTGTGCAAGGTGTCAGGGACAAAGAGTTTTGTTGTTTTGTTTTGTTTTTCATGACCTTCAAATTTGTTAGAAAGCCTATTCAAATCTGATCTGCAAAACCCATGTAGGAAATAATACTTCTGTTTGTTTTTGATTTCTTTTCTCTAGTGGGAATTTGGAGGTTGTAAAAATCTATACAGTAGAATACATATATTGCTAAAGGCAACTATGTAAAGTGAAGGTTGGAAAAGGCACTTCAGTTGTGGAAATCACTTCTTTTTACTGCAGCCATGTAGAGTCAGTGTTTTTTGACAATTTTATTTCAGGCAAAGGAACAGGGCAAAACAGAAGTGGAGGAGCTACTTTCCAAATTAGAGAAGGTAACACATCAGTCTGAGGTTCATGTTTTTTTTTCTGAACATGCTTTGAAGTGTTCTGCCTTCTTTAACCATTTTTTTTTCCTCCAGACCAATTCTGAGCAGCAAGTGAAAATACTTGAGCTTCAGGACAAGTTGTCCAAGGTACTCAAATAAACTATAATACTTATATCTAATCATAAAAAGTTACTAAAATCATACCAAAATATTGATAATATATGATGTGAAATTGTTCCCATTTTTTCCCTAATAATTTAAAAAGCATATTACAACTGTTATTGTTATGTGTTTATTAAAACAACAGGTTCTTTTTTTTTTTTTTTTTTTAAGTAGTTATATCTCACTCTCTCTCTGGTCAAAATTGCACAAGCATACCAAGAGACTTGTCTTGGGATTCACTAACAGTCCTTGACCTCATGACCTCCCTCAGGCAGTGAAAGCAAGCACAGAGGCCACTGAGCTGCTACAGAATGTCCGTCAGGCCAAAGAACGGCTGGAACGAGACCTGGAGCGTCTACGAGGCAAAACCGACTCTAGTGACACATTAAAGCGCCGCTTGAGAGAGACAGAGGTAACAGAGCAAAAACGCTCATTAATTTGCTAATTATGCTAATGTATTACACAATGCTGTGGTATGTTATCTAACCCAACACCAGTTGCCTTTTTTCTGGCTGTTATAATGTTTTTGTTGTTTTTTTTTACCTGTGTGCTTTCACAGGAGGGCAGGAAGACCCTGGAAAACCAGGTAAAGCGATTGGAGATGGTTGAACGGCGGGAGAATAAGCTGAAAGATGACATTCAGACCAAATCTCAGCAGATCCAGCAGATGGCTGAAAAGATCCTGGTGAGAGAGCTACAGATCATTTAGCTAATACTCTGACCCACTCAACCCCTTTTTCATCCCTTCATAGTGACCACTCCCATTCATGCAGCTCCAGTCTATCCTCTTCAGCTATCTTAAAACATATGTGCACACTGTGCTCTTCTGTGTGGAGAATAGCTTTCTAGCTGAGCTCTCACATGTGGTTGGTCATAAGTATTGTTATATATATATTTTTTAAACTGAGATATCAATATTTTAAGAGGCATCCGTAGGAGAAGGATTTTAATCTTTCCACTGTCAGCATGAGCAGGCACCATTGCAGTCGGCTTGTGGATTTCCAGCTTTTCAATGCAAGTTGCTTTTGATTTAGGTGTATGTTACTATTCGGGCAGAATTGTTTTAATTTTTTTCCACTCTTTTTCCAGCTGTGATATTTTGCCATTGCAAATGTGTTTTGAATTTATAGTTGATGCATTTAAAGTTGTAACAATTACCACATTTCTCCTTCAAGGAACTGGAGGAAAACTTGAGGGATGCCCAATGTGCATCGCAGCGGTTAGAAACCCAGCTGGTTCAAAAGGAGAGACTTTATGAAGACAAGATCAAGGTGGGTGTCTGCTTTACAATGTCCAGGCTACTGGTACTCGCGTATGTTTGAAGGTGTTTATTTACTGTAATTTCTTGTCAGTCCTGCCACTATAATTACTGTTGTGATATCATGCAAGACCTGACTGTTATATTTTATAATTAGGATTTTCACACTATATTAATTACTGCTTCCACACCATACAGTATATTCAACACCAGGTTGTGTTTTTTTGTTTGTTTGTTTTTTTTATCACAGAAAATTATAGGCTTCATTTTAAATGTGCAGTAGAGAGCAGTAATGAGTACAATATTTCCTGGTTGTTCTTTATTAAGGTTCTGGAGGCTCAGATGAAGGCAGACCTGGCTGAGAAGGAGAGTCTGGAGGCCAAAAGGGCCCAGCAGGAGGAGGAGTCAAGGGAGAACAGTAAACTCATCAGTGAACAGAAAGCTGTAAGGAGTAAATCCCTTTTCTTTATCTTCGTTTACTGTTTCTATGGAAATTCCAGTCTGAAAGTCTGAATATATACATATTATTACCTCTGAATTATAACTGCAGTATATATAAATATGTATATTTTCTTAATGTTTTTTTCTAAGCTGATGGATAAGAGTGCTTCTATAGTCTAACATAGAAATTTGTATTTATTTGTTGAGAAATTGTTGGAAGTTACAGTTGGATTAAATTGTGGTAAACTGATGCAGTATTAATCCTGGGCTTAAATCCTAAACTGGTTAATGTGATAGAATTGAAGCACTTAAGAGGCTTTTATAGTTAGTCAGCTGTCATTGACAGTGGAGGATTCAGGCAACACCTTAATAGGATTTGACTGTGTGGCAGATTTCTTTTTCCTCCAAAAAAATAAATGCCCTAAGATGAGTCCGAGAAGGATTTGGTGAAGATCCAAAAAGGGACACCTTTACAACCTAAATTATTTTAATGTGATTCTTTGTATTTTCTATCATTTCTATCTTCCTGCAGACCATTAATGCGATGGATTCCAAGATGAAGAACCTCGAGCAGCGCATCGCTGAGCTGTCAGAGGCGAACAAGCTGGCTGCTAACAGTAGTATCTATACCCAGAAGAATATGTGAGTTAACAAGGTCATCTGCCCACACTACTGCTTTTGTAAGCGCCCCTATACATGCAGACTGTCATCTGTTGAGGTTCTAGTTGCTTCAATTGCTTGCATTTGTGTGTAGCATTATTAATATGTCTACCATGTGCATAGCGTCGTCTCTGTCTGTATACCAATACTACTGCTATTACTACTACTACTAATAATAATAATGATAATACCAGCCAGTAATAATGCTAATGATGCTACTACCTCTACTGCCACTAATTACAGTAATAATTTGTTTTAAGGATATTGTTTGCAGTGTAATTGATGTTAAAATATCTGACTTATAATCACCATCAAAGTTTTAAATAATCAATTAATTTAATAATTATAACAACACCTACATGTATTAATGATTAAGAGACCAGGTACCCTATAAATCCTGTATGGTACCAAAACAATTCTTGGTTAATTTAACAAGGTTGATACTAATAACTCTTGCACTTCTATGAGACAATGAGTTGTATATTTCTTGCAGGAAAGCCCAGGAAGAGATGATTTCAGAGCTTCGGCAGCAGAAATTTTATTTAGAATCTCAAGCAGGCAAGCTGGAGGCCCAAAATGCCAAACTGGAGGAACATCTGGAGAAGATGAGTCAGCAGGAACAGACCAAAAGGACCCGTCTCCTGGAGCTGGAGAGTAGGCTGCGGGAGGTGAGGCAACAGGAAGCAGAGACTCAAATTAGAATCTTTAAAGTCAATACTGTTATTTACCCTTAAGTAGCAAATGGTGTATAGTGTGTGTGTGTGTGTGTGTGTGTGTGTGTGTGTGTGTGTGTGTGTGTGTGTGTGTGTGTGTGTGTGTGTGTGTGTGTGTGTGTGTGTGTATACTGTATATATCTATATCTATATATACTGTATATATAGATATATGTATATGTGTGTGTATGTATGTATATATATATTTATATGTGTGTGTGTGTGTGTGTATATACACACATATATATATATGTGTGTGTGTGTGTATATATATGTATGTATGTATATGTATCTTCAAAAGAATTTAAGGCAACTGATTTAATCAAAACCGAAATCCAGCTCAAATAAAATTGTCGGTGATAACAGTCAAACTAACATTAACATGCATATGTAGGACAGTTTCTTCAGCTCTAAGTTATATATTACATATACTAAGATTTTCTACTGTACACATCTGCTCCACATTCATGCAGTGTGAACTTGTTCTATAAAAAGATGCTCTGCTGTTCCCTAAACAACATATTGACTGAATGTCCTGGCTCTACCTGCACACCTTTTCCCTACTGGGAAATGATACACAGATTATAAAGATTGACAGTAATTGCTAGCATTTCGTGACTCACTCTTTCTTTCTCTCTCTCTCACTCACTCAGACAGACAGACAGACAGACACACACACACACACACACACATACACACAATAACACCTATTGTTATCTTTTCCACACAAATACCCAACTTCTGTTTCCACCTCTCTGGCTGTCAGACACCTGCCTGTGCATTCATTATTTTAAAAATCAAATATTCCTTCACTTTAGCCCAACCCAAAAAATATTGACCTTTTTAATCTTTATAAATGGCATTTTGCAGTACTATGACTCCAAAAAAAAAAAAAGTTAGTTTCATGATGTAGGGTATGTGTCTTATTTCCTAAACACACCAAATTCAGTCCCCAAAAATTTATGTCACAAACATAATGGTTCCATTTGGCTTCCAGATGGGACTCGAACATGAAGAAGAGAAGCTGGAGATCAAGCGACAGGTGTCAGAGTTGACCCTCTCACTCCAGGAGCGTGAGTCTCAGATTAGCAGTCTGCAGGCGGCCCGCCTCGCCCTGGAGAGTCAGCTACAGCAGGCGAAGACCGAGTTGGAGGAGACCACTGCTGAGGCTGAGGAGGAGATCACAGCCCTCAGAGTAAGCGAGATAAGCATGTGTTGTTGCTGGTGTACTACACTTTACTGTACCTTTACAGATGATTATTGATGCAATTTGGTATTTTTTTGTTGACGATTTAGTTGAAAGGAAAGTTCTAATAAATAAAGCAGTCAGCATTACATCATTTTTAATTTGTTTAGCAGATGACTATATAATTCATTTCACAGAATCAAAGGGATGAAATTCAGCGCAAGTTTGATGCCTTAAGAGACAGCTGTTCAGTAAGTAAAGCAGCTTTTTTTCTTGTTGCTCTTTTACTTTTACGTTTCTGACTTGAATGTCAGGGGAGTGAGTCTGTGTGAACAGTGAGCTGAATCTTTGGACGTACCAAATCGATGTTAGACTTTCCACAACAGCAAGTAACTTAAAGCATAGTAGCAAGTTTCTTACTTCATTAAACGACCCACAAACAAACTTACGCTTTAAAACACTACCATGAAATCCACTGCAGAAAAAGAATTCTGTGTTGGCATTGAAAACAGCATAAAAATAATCTCATTATACTATTTAAATTGTTGATTTATCATAATCCTTTGACTTTACACACTTTTTGCACCTGCTTTACTTTAAGGGATTCACCTAGAGCCTAAAAATAACACTTCTTTGAGTAATTCTGACTCATTTCTCTCCCTGCCTATATTTCCTCAGGTGATTACTGACCTAGAGGAGCAGCTCACACAGCTGAGTCAGGAGAATGCTGAGTTGAACCGCCAGAATTTCTATCTGTCCAAACAACTTGATGAAGCTTCAGATGAAAGGGAAGACCAGATGCAGCTCAGCCATGAAGTGGACAGGCTGAGGAGGGAAGTGGCTGATCGTGAAATGCACCTCAACAACCAGAAACAGGTAGCACACGTGCAAAGGTTTAACTGTTTTGTTTTAGTAAATTGAATAGAAAATGTTTTTTTAATAATAAATTTATTCTTCCAGAACATTGAGACGCTGAAGACCACATGCAGCATGCTAGAGGAGCAGGTGGTGGAGCTGGAGTCCCTGAACGATGAGTTGCTGGAGAAGGAACGGCAGTGGGAGGCTTGGAGAGGTGCCCTGGAAGATGAAAAAAGCCAAGCTGAGAGACGCACAAGAGACCTGCAGAGACTGTTGGACAATGAGAAGCAGAACAGGTGTCAAACACTGACTTAAATACAGTATGGTACAAACTCTCTGGTCTTTGCTGTGTTAATCAGTGCTGTTGTTGATATCTTGGTCATCACAGGCTGCGTGCAGACCAGCGCAGCTCTGAGTCTCGCCAGGCAGTGGAACTGGCAGTCAAAGAGCACAAGGCAGAGATCCTGGCCTTACAACAGGCCTTGAAGGAGCAGAGACTGAAGGCTGAAAGTCTGTCTGATACTGTGAGTCACAACAACATGTGTTAGCACTGTTTTTACCTATAATAAAGTCAGTTATAATTATGAAATTATCTCCACGTTAGTCTGAGCTATGATGAATTTTTTCTTTTACATAGCATTAATCTTTTTTGTTTTGTATCATGACATTTATTCTACAATAGCTGAGTTTGAGTGAATATAATAGGCTTTAAAAGATTTTAAATGCTAGCAATTAGGCAAACTAAACAAGTATGTTTCTCTGTTGGATATTAATGCTACAAGCAATCACCAGTATCAACAGCCCTTTATATAACAGCATTAACCCATTCTCTCAAAGCTCAATGATCTGGAGAAGAAACATGCCATGTTGGAGATGAACGCCCGCAGCTTACAGCAGAAGCTGGAGACGGAGAGAGAACTCAAACAGAGACTGATGGAGGAGGTACAAATTCATGAAGGCACACTTGTATTTATAACACAATATGTTTGTATTGCAGATTTTTGGCCTATAAATAATTTAGAAATAAAAAACAGGCCACTGAAAGAAGTTGTGTGATATATTTTGTGTGATATAATCCCATTTGCCACTGTTTAACTGCTGGTGTGTAACTCTGAGTTCCAAAAATAAATTACCTGTTTGCTGGGGCACCTACAGCAGGGGAAGCTGCAACAGCAGATGGACCTACAAAAGAGCCACATATTCCGTCTGACCCAGGGTTTGCAGGATGCTCTAGACCAGACTGACATGCTGAAGACTGAGAGGACTGACCTGGAGTACCAACTGGAGAATATACAGGTAAAGAATTCGTTCCCTTTCAGGTAATAGGGGCATTCTCTTTATGCAGAGAGGGAGTCCTACTTACTGTCGATGTGATTAGAGTGAGGGATGTTGGCAAGTAGCACATTTTCCCTAGAGAGGAAATAGATTAAATTCTTAAAAAAAAAAAAGAAGAAGAAGTTGAGTTGTATTTATTTACTGTTGTTATTTTAGAGTTGTATTTAGAATTGCTTCTGCCTCTGAGTGTCCTTGTTCTTTCCTGCAGGCTGTATATTCTCATGAAAAGGTAAAAATGGAGGGGACCATCTCCCAGCAGACCAAACTTATTGATTTTCTTCAGGCCAAAATGGACCAACCCACAAAGAAAAAAAAGGTCAGGCAAACATCCTTGAACAGCTCATAGTAAATCTTTAAAAAGGTACAGTCAATATGCTACTGTGTTTGTGTGGTATAGTCAACATTTTTACTGCTTTCTTTCAGGGTATATTTGGGCGACGTCGGGAGGATGTTGGCACCACAACTAATGGGGCTCTAGCTCCACAGCCTCAGCCTGCAGTTCCCATGCAGTATTGTGATATGAAGCTGGCTTTAGAGAAGGAGCGCTCAAGATGCGCAGAGCTGGAAGAAGCTTTGCAGAAGATGAGAATAGAGCTTCGTTCCCTGAGAGAAGAGGGTAGGTACTTTGTTTCATGCTGACAGTGAATCTTGGCTTGTTTAAGTATATAAATATAATGGTGTGACTTGTTTTTTCAGACTACAGCACACTGTATTTCCTTCTTAGTACCATTGCTGATCAAATATTTATTTTTTGGTGCTACAGCCGCTCATTTCAAAGCCCAAGAACACATGGCTCCTTCAACACCAGCTCAGGCTCGACATCAAATACTCATGTCGGCCATCGTCAGATCCCCTGAACATCAGCCAAACCCCAGCAGCCTGCTCAACCCCTCCACCCGCAGCAAGGAGACGTCTACACCTGAAGGTTCGTTCTAACACCAAAAGATTTACCAATTAGTCACTCAGTGGTAATTGGGACCTTAAAATTCGGAATAAAGATCTCACCAGTCTGTTAACAATTAACAATTTTGTGTTTATTGTCTTTCCCATATTTGACAGCTGAAAATCATTTTGGGATATATTTCTTTGTCTTACTCTTTTTGTCCATTGAATGGTCTGTCTGGTGCTCTTCCTGTTACGTTCCCATTCAAACAGTGTGAAATTCCAGCTTAATGACTAAAACTTTGTCTAGCTTATTTTGTAGTGCAGGATTCTTCTTATTACACCACAGTTCCTCTCCTCTATAGTTATGGGCATTTGATTCTTACACTAGATATCATGATCAATTGTTTTGTGTTATTTTGTCAGTTTTCTTGTGTGTTTTCATATGGTGTGACTCACAAAGCAGGTTAATGTTGAATTTGGATAACTGCACTCAGTATCTGTTAAACCTGATACTCTTTCTAAATAATAATCTGATTTTTTTTTTTTTTTTAATCTGTGCATTATCCAACTACCAGCATAATCCTGCTTGGGCCTGTCTCACAAAGTCAGAATTATTGAGGTGACATTTTAATCTAGGCTTTCTGTTATCACACAGGGGTTTGATTATCACTGAAACTGAGCACAGTCAGTTTCTGTGGGTAAAATCCAAAAGTGTAGCAACCGTCTCCATATTACAGACTGACTCAGAATAACTTTGCGATTCAGGCTCCTGACTGTTGGTTTACATTCACATCGCTGTTGTTAGACTGCTCTCTCTTTTCTCTCTTTCCTGTCGCTCCTCACAGAAAAGAGGAGGGTCACTTCTGAAAGTAAGTGAGCAGTCATCAAAATGTGTCCATCGTGAACTCACGTGCCTACATGTCATGCACACAGAGACTGATCTGTAAACATTTTCAGAATTTCACATCTTGTGAAATTTCATATCCATTGTGTTTACAGCTTGTATCATGTGATATCCTGCTGGCTTACTGTCAGACAGACTGTAAACTTGCCATTTTCCCCCTTAGACCAAATGTTAATTTCAAATTGTATGGAGTATATGCTTTCACTGGGAGGTGAGGTGAGGAAACACTTTAAGGCGCCTCATTGTCACTGACACACTGGCACAATCTGACTTGGGAAAAAAATGTATTTATTTCTTCTTTGGCCTCTTCAGAACTGATTTATTAAAAAGCATTTTTGTGGTGAATTTCTGTCACTGATTTGAGGTCTTCTTTGATCTTCTTCCCGCTTGGCAATACAGAATTTGGTCGGCGTGTGAAAGAGAGAATGCACCACAACATCCCTCATCGATTTACCGTGAGCCTGAACATGAGGGCCGCCAAATGTGCCGTCTGCCTGGACACTGTGCATTTTGGACGACAGGCCGCCACTTGTCTAGGTTTTTATCACTGCATGTTTCTGAGTTGGCCAGTCTTAAAGAACATGCAGCAATATTTCGTGTGCTTTCTCCTTCAAATTAATCTCTGTTAACTGTTGGATACAGACTTGTTGTTTGCCATCATTAATGTGCCCGCCTGTTAGAATCTTTTGGCAAAGGAAGTCATTTATATTCCAAACAGTTTATGTAATCCACATTTAAATTACTTATTCTTAATCTCATCATCAAACTTTCAAGAATATAAATAATTGCTTTCTTTTTAAAGAAACCTCAAATCAATTCCTAATATGTTGATTTTGTTTATTTTTAAGAATGTCATACTTTGTGCCACCCCAAATGTTCGCCATGTCTTCCGGCTACCTGTGGACTGCCTGCTGAGTATGCCACTCACTTCTCAGAGGCTTTGTGCAGAGAAAAGGCAAACTCCCCAGCACTGCAGGTCAAAGAAGCCAGTGGGCATGTTCGTTTGGAGGGATGGATGAAGCAGCCTAGGTAACAGTAGCCATATGTTGCATACCACATCCTGCCGCTTTTTTTTGTTTGTTTTGTTTTTTTGGTGGTGGTGGGGGGGTTGGGTTTGAGTTTTAAAGGTAAAGTGTGTTAATTTATGTAGAAATGGAAAGCGTGGACAGCAGGGCTGGGAGACGAAATATGTGGTGCTTGATGGAACCAAAGTATCCATCTATGACTCAGAGCCCAGAGAAGGTCAGTACACTTATCCGTGGCTTGATAAATCAGTTTGTTGTCATCATGTAGTTTATTTTTTACATATAAATCAGTGCAGCAGGTTTTACAGAATGTTGTGCTGTTTGTGTACTAGATTATATAAAACCTGAGGAGGAGTTTGAACTGTGCCTGCCTGATGGAGAGGTGACTGTTCACGGAGCTGTTGGAGCATCGGAGCTAATCAACACTGCTAAGTCAGGTATAATTCAGTACCATTTTTAAAAAAATACTGCAAAATATTTTCACTGTGCTGTGGTGTAAATGCTGCTTGTTGGATAGTAATCCCATCTGATTTTTTGTATGTGTACTCAGACATCCCATATATACTGAAACTGGAGTCTCATCCCCACACCTCCTGCTGGCCTGGCCAGTCCCTGTATTTTATGGCTCCCAGCTTTCCTGATAAACAACGCTGGGTGGCTGTACTGGAGTCTGTGGTGGGTAGCCACCGTGGCTCTAGAGAGAAAGTGGATGGTGATGCGGTAAGTTATATCGACTGCTTTTTACAGTATATTTAATCTGTCCTGAATGGGTTCAAAATGAAATTGTTTGATCTAAAAAGTAAAATGCAACATTTTTTTAGGCTTGCTCAATTATAAGACATCTTTCCAGAAATAACATGCCTGTACTGTGTAGTTTTGAAATGATCTAATTCCGCCATTCAGCATCAAACAGCCTTCATTTCTTTTCTTTTCTCTTCCTTTCCTTTTCTTCCCCCTCTCTTTCTCTGCATGTTCTCATCTCTCATCAACTGTTTGTGTTTTGTTTTCGTGTCTGTTGATGTGATTATACCGTGCGTTTGTATCTTCATTCAACTCGGTTGTGTGGATCATATTATAGGCAGGTGTTGCTAAAAGACAGAAGAATCTTTCCCCTCTGGTTCAGGTACAGTAACAAATGCTTGGGCTTCATTGACTGACTGGCTGAGCATGAAGTAGCTGTACATATTTTCCCTTGCAGCTCTGATGTTGTTCAGCGCAGGTCAACACAGTTCTGTTCCTAGTTACTGAATTTGACCCATGGGAGCATACACCCTGTGGGGAAAAAAAGCTGTTTTTCATAGTTCTAATTAATAATTGCACGATGTGAATGAGCACTGTGCTCCTCTCGCCTTGTGTGAGATGCTACTGTCGTGCATGCTTCAGGCATGTCACACATGTCAAGGCTATTCAAGTGACCTGCGCTTTAATTCCTTTTGCTTTTCATGTGTCTGTGTATTCATTGTTATTTTGCAAGCCTTTTCTCATTGCTTATACAATTCATTTAATGACCACATTTTAAAAACATCCCACAGTGTCAGGAGAAAAAGAAGACCCCCACTCCATGGCAGACATATCCTAGTCGTCACAAAAGAAAAATGAGAAATGATGATTATTACTGAAACCTTCAAAACACACTTAGAACAATGAAAAGTTGTTACTTCACTGAAATGACCCTTGAGAAAATATATTTGTTCCATATGTTTTTTTTCTTGCTGCTGCATTTTTTTCTGCCCTCTTTTTTTGTTTCTTTTCCAATTTTTTATATTGTTGTAGTCTTGAAAAATCCATAAATGTTACAATGCCCTTTCTTGTTTGCTAAAAAAAACAAAGACAAGTAGATGCATTAATTGTGATGTTTCAAATAACAGTTTTACTATTTTTTTATGGGGGGGGACAGAGAAAAATGGAAAGAGAGCATGTACTTAAAACACAAAATGGATCATATGTCGGGTTCAGTCATTTATCCAATCTTAGACAACATCTCTCATGCTCTTTCTTTCTCTCCATCTTTATTTTAATAGAAACTTCTGGGCAACTCTTTACTGAAGCTGGAGGGTGATGATCGTTTAGACATCAACTGCACGATGCCTCTGACTGACCAGGTAACAGGAAGAATTATTGTGATGGCGATGCTTCAGCTTTTCCCTTCAATATCAGATAACTGACCCAAAACTTCATCACACCCATTTACCTATCAGGTTGTGCTGGTCGGTTCTGAGGAGGGTTTATATGCTCTTAATGTCATCAAGAATTCCCTGACCCACATCCCTGGGCTGACCTCCGTCTTCCAGATCCAGATCCTGAAGGAGCTTGATAAGCTTCTGATGATCACTGGTCAGTAACTAATATTAACACAAGTGAATTCTTATCAAACAAACAAGGTTTTGGTAAATTGTGAGGAGCGAGTCACTAGGATTATATGGTACAGGCTTCCACATGCCTAAAGTGGAAGAAAATTAACAGAAATCAGTAAGAGAGTTCCTGTTTCTGGTGTTGCTGCATGATCCCTCAGGAGAGGACAGGGCCCTGTGTCTTGTGGAGATCAAGAAGGTGAAGCAGTCTTTGTCACAGTCTCACCTCCCAGCTCCCCCTGACCTCAGCCCTTTCGTCTTTGAAACAGTCAAGGGATGCCACCTCTTCTCCTCTGGGAAGGTTTGTCAGGTTCTTTGTAGTTAAAGAAAGTTCTGAGTAGCGTCCATCTCCTTGATTTTGATGTCAGTGGATATTTCTTCACAGATTGATAACGGGACCTGTATATGTGCTGCTATGGCCAATAAGATTACAATTCTTAGACATAATGAAAGCCTGAACAAGTTCTGCATCAGAAAGGTGGGCTAGCCTGAGAAATGAAGAGTTATAAAACAAAAGCAAGAAGGTTGAGCTTTTCCTTCTTTTTGCAGGAGATTGAAACATCAGAACCCTGTAGCTGCATCCACTTCACTGGCTACAGCATCATTATTGGTACCAACAAATTCTACGAGATTGAGATGAAGCAGTATGTTCTGGAAGGTAGATCATCTCCCACTGAGATGCTGTTTTGCAATAAATGTCTTTGTAAATTTTCTCCAGATGGATGGAATTCCAAACTAGCCTGCGTAATTTCAGTTTTGTTGGTGCGAGGCTTTAAATTCACACCTAAATGAGCTGCCTAACACCTCTATAAATTCTTTGTGCAGAGTTCTTGGATAAAAACGATGTGACACTGGCTTCAGCTGTCTTCGCCGCATCCTCCCACAGTTTTCCCATCTCCATCATCCAGGTCACCACAGCGCCACAGAACGATGAATACCTGCTCTGCTTCCATGGTCAGAAACTGAAAATATATCTTATTATTTTTCCCCCCTTTTTTCATTTCTTTTTTAGTTTTTCTGGTAATTTACTTGAAACCCTCCAACATTTATTCTGATGTTTGTTTGTAGAGTTTGGTGTGTTTGTGGATGCGTATGGCCGCAGGAGCAGAACTGATGACATTAAATGGAGTCGTTTACCTCTTTCATTTGGTTAGTCTGCATTCGAATTTATTTTCCTTTTGTTATGTGAAATTTATTCATGATATTACATTACTGGTATTTCAGCCTATAGAGAACCTTACCTGTTTGTGACCTACTTCAACTCTCTGGATGTTATTGAAATACTGGGCCATTCATCTTTGGGGTAAATCCTCCTCTTCTGTCAACAATGATGCTGCTGGATAAACAATGACTTCCATTCGAAATTATTTTCTCTGTGGTGATCGTTTCAGGCCCCACTTGTATGCACATCTGGACATTCCAAACCCTCGATACCTCGGCCCTGCCATTTCCTCTGGGGCCATCTACCTGGCCTCTTCCTACCAGAATAAACTGCGGGTCATCTGCTGCAAAGGAAACCTGGTCCAGAGCCAAGAGGGTGCCGGAGATCTGCAGCGAAACAGCTCCGGGCGCAGGTAAGGACAACAACAGCTTCTTGACATAATCACATAGTTTATTTACATTAAATATGTTAGAGAAAGGACTGGTTTAAATTTGGGTCAAATATTTTCAAAAAATGAATGAATAAATTAAGTAATGAGATTTAACATTCAGAACATATTTCACAAAATGAAATTGTAATTTTAAGTCCTTATTCATTCATTTATCCCTGGTTCTTTGCTTTGGTTCTTGAAGATGTACACTGGTGTGAGTGTGTGTGTGTGTGGTGGGTCACTGGGATGAACTGGCACTGCTGGGCACGGTTTGGTCTTCACAGGTGGTGGTCATTAATTATCTGGTTATAAATTGAAGTTTAACTACTAAATTTTAATCTTTACAGGAGGAAGAGTTCATTTTTTATCTGTAGCAAATCTTGAGGTATGTTTTTTAAGATCAAAGTAAACTTTCAGAACTCCTCCCCTTCAATGTAGAAAGGAAATTGTTGAATAAAAACTGGCTTTTTTGCAAATGTCCTGCGACTCCTCTCTCAAAAGTACAAGTGAGGAAAAACAAAAGCGTGTTTGTTTTTCCATGGTGATTGTTGTTATTTGGTTTCTTCTTATCAGTTCCTGTCCATAAAAATTAGCAGTAGCCAGTTATGTTAGATGCATTCACCACACCTGTCCACTGACCCGGCATTGCCCAGTAAAACCCGTGACCCAGATGCTCAATTTCCGACAATACCAGCCCATCTCTCTGCCTCGGTTCCCCCCAACAGCCCCAACAAACGTGGACCTCCTTCCTACAATGAACACATTTCTAAAAGGCTAGCAGCCAATCCTCTGGTCCATGGAGACCCTGGCACACCTCACCGCTACAGAGAGGCCCGCACAGAATTCCGGCGGGACAGGTCCCCCAGCCGTCCCCTGGAGAGAGAGAAGTCTCCCGGCAGAATGCTAGAGAGTCGGATGGTGGGGTCCCCGGGACGCGCCATGGCTGACCCCCGGTTAGAGCGATCCCCCGGCAGGGCCATGGCAGACCCTCGCATGGAACGCTCTCCTGGACGGATGATGGATGTACGCAGAGAAAGGTCCCCTGGACGCTTCGAAGAGCGTCAAAGGCTTCATACTGGATCCGGGCGCACACCCATAAATCCAAACAAGGTTCGCCACTTTGCTCAGATGTTACTTGCGTGTAGCCTCCAATCTGTTAACGTGTGTCTAATGTGATTTCATCTTTCAGGTGTGGGACCAGTCATCTGTTTGAGCTGTTCTCCACACTGGCAGAGGAATTTTAGAATGAAGCAGAGAACCATCTGGACCATATTGGAACACTGCCACATTTGACCTTAGCTAGCAAACCCACATCTGTAGTGTAGAGAGAAGCGTAAACAGGATAATAGCGTTATTAGCATCAGGACATTTTTCAGTCAGGCAGCAAGGCTGACCATAATGCCGTATTTTTGAGCAGGGGATTTTTAGGCACAGTGGATTCTCTTTACTCCGAGAATCTGGAATTTGATCTGTTTTTCCACCTCTAATAGTAAATCTAAGATAAGTGCTTCGAACTTTAGACCAACTCTGGGTTTTGCTCGTTTCTCATCAGCTTCAACTGTTGCAACTTTGCATTTAATTTAGTTGTTACTGCACTAGTGAAAAAAGAAAAACACCCTTTCAAATAAAACTAAAACTATATCTAGATCCCGACAGCACTGTAAAACTTATTGGAACCCTTTTCCCAGCCCTGCATCGACACCACAACACAATCATTCTCGGCTGATTACAATCATTCTCAACTACCCTCAGTCCTTTATGGAGACTCTGGTTGAGCGAACAAATTTAAATCAGATTTAGACGAGCAACCCCTGCCTGTCCTGCTGCTCCACACGAATGATTGTCCACCCTTGGATAGGTCGACACTAAAACTGCACTATCCACTGTCTTCTGCAGGACTTTTAATCCTTCAGAACGCTGTAAATAGACAAGACTTAATTTTATAAATATATATACATATACATATATATATATATATATTGAGAAGGAATTCAAGGCTGGAGAAGCCACGTCTATTTTTGTTAAAGAAAAAAAAAAGGTGATTATTTGTCCTCTTGAATGTCCAATGAGTATTCTTTTAATATGTCCAGACATTCTCTAGCAAGTGATTGTATTTGAATACCTGTATGCACATCCACCCGTCAGACCTCAATGCTGAGCTGTGGCAGGACGAGGGGGAACCAGATCATGCGTGAAGCTTACAACACAGTTCTTGAGCATTTCTTTTTTGTACAATAGCCCTTATATTGTGTATAATCCAAAACACATCCAAGGTGAAGAAAATAATCCGTATTTTGTTCTTGATTCGTAAACGGCATGGATATGTATATTTGAAATGAATTGGAGTGTTATCTATAGCTTATGCCTCTTTTTGGTTTGTGTTTTTTTTTTGTTCCACAGATTGACGACAAAGCACATGACTGACATTTCTTTATATTGTTTGTGATTTTAAGAGCCAGTCCGGATAGTCAAGTATTCTTTCTCTCACTGAAATTGTTTTATTAGTATAATTGTGTTACATTTAGAAAAAATATAGATGTTTTGTCACCTCTCAAAGTCCACTATAGGCGTTTTTAGATGGGGAAAAAAAGTTGCTGAATGTATTTAGGAAGAAGGACCTGATCCGGAGGTCACATGTTACCACAAAAAGCACTCAGATACTATGGATTGCACAGGGCCATTTTTTATTTTTCTACCTTTCTTCCATTTTTCTTTTTCATATGATGCTGAGTCATTATGTTGTAACTTGATATATTGATGTCTGCTAACAGATGTTTTATTAGCTTTTACTGTAGGGAATTTTTTTTTGTCACAGAATATTAAATATTATAACCATCTTTCTCTTGTGCTCTGTCTCATGCTGTGTTTTTATGAAGAGGGGATAACCTCACCCCTTTCCTTGTGTGGTCCTGCTCCACACACACACACACACACACACACACACCCTTGAGGCTGGACCATTTGTCCAGGCCCATTGTGCTGCAG
This sequence comes from Arothron firmamentum, assembly GCA_016586285.1. Lineage (NCBI taxonomy): Eukaryota > Metazoa > Chordata > Actinopteri > Tetraodontiformes > Tetraodontidae > Arothron > Arothron firmamentum. The sequence continues at coordinate 57,989 of BJFM01001099.1, read as the reverse complement.
GACGCTGGGCTATTTATAGGGTTCTGATCCCATCGCCTGCCAGTCCTGAGAAGGAGAATAAGGTCTCAACAATAGCATCAGCTCTCTGTTGGCAATAACTTCTAATTTCGGCTTCCCCGTGCACGGTGTCATTTGGCCGCTGCCAGCATCTGCTGTTGGTTCATCAGTGTTTTATGTGACAGCGAGGGGACCGGGCGCTTCCAGGGTCTCCACAGCCGTCTTTTAATAAACCGGCCAGGCTGTGCCTCACCTCCTAACCCCAGCCCATTTAGCTCATTTTCACAGACTGTCACTTTTCTTGACCCCAGAACCACGAGTGGCTCCGGACGACCTGCTAATGAGTGAGGAGAGGGATGGCATCGCAAGGACGTGTTGAGTGTCCCCGCTGCTGCATGTCTGAACTGCTGCTGTTGGCAACACTGAGCGCACGCTCACAGGTCTTCACAAGCCAGTGAAATCAACTTAAACTGGTGAATTTTGCATTGTTTGAAGGAGTCTCTCCACTCTTATTACAACTAAGTAGAGGATGCTTGAACATATCTCGAGGGGGACAAATGGAGCTCTCAGTCACAGTCCTGGGGAGCGCTGCTTCGGTGTCATAGGGATGAAGATTCTTGATCTGTAAGACAGTGACATCCTGTACCCCCTGCCCTGACAGCAGGGGGTACAGGCTGAGGGGTGTGTGCATGCAGAGCCAAGTGTGCTATGCGATGCATCATTTACCTGCCACTTCCTAAACTGGCCATAGTTTATAAATATCGTCCAGTAGAGCCGAGGGTTGGGATTACAAAAGGCTTCCCACAATCTCCCCATTGTTCACTGGTATCGTTGGTGGACTGAGCTCCCAGCTGCCCAGCCATGGTAAGCCCGCTTGTGTGCATGTGTTTTTAAATTAAAAAAAAATAAATTGTTTTATCAGTGCTTATCTGTGGTGTGTATATACAATGATAGGTTATTTTTCAACAAAGTAAATGTTCCCATATATTGGCTGTATTTATTAAATGAAGTACAGGGAGTTTAAAACCAAGCTCCGTTTTTCTACGATTCTTTCTCTAAATCTGTATTTGTTGACATTAGATTTGCTTAAGTTGGTATCAAGTGTCCATCTGCAATGTTTTTTTTTCCCAAAAGGCCCCCAAGAAAGCCAAGAAGAGGACCGCAGAGGGAGCCAACTCAAACGTGTTCTCCATGTTTGAGCAGGCGCAGATCCAGGAGTTTAAAGAGGTGAGAGCTCCCCGGCTGAATTTTAGTGTCACTGATTTAAAGTTTGGCAGGAGTGTGCAGCAGGTTGTGAAAACACACACGCGTTATGCATTTTTTGACCCAGCTCCCGTCCCAGAGCCCTTTGTGGTTCCATTGTTCCGTTTATTAAGCCAGTATGTCCACCTGTCTCTGTCCCTGCCTCTCCTCTGGCTGCGAAGAATGGCTGGTATGAGATTCAGACATCCAGCTTGTGTCGTCAGAGATTATTAAAGTGCAGATAAAGCGCAGAGCATGCCAGGCTAAATCCTGGGAGAGAGGGGGCGCATGAAATATAAATACGGTTCCCCTACAAAGAGCATGCATTAAATTATGTGGGGAGTGATTGACTGCCTTTGCTGCTGTAGGCCTTCACCATCATGGACCAGAACAGAGATGGCTTCATTGACAAGAATGATTTGAGGGACACTTTTGCTGCTCTGGGTAAGAATGTGAGGGTGATTTTTTGGGGGGTTTTTCTCTTTGGTTTTAAAATGTTAATGACTTGTCTTGTCTGCGCGCCGCAACAGGACGTCTCAATGTGAAACAGGAGGAGCTGGACGAGATGCTGAAGGAGGCTCCTGGTCCTATCAATTTCACCATCTTCCTCACAATGTTTGGCGAGAAGCTGAAAGGTGAAGCGCATAAATATCGACTGGAAATGTCTGGACATCTGGAATCGGCTGTCTGGGTCTGGATCTGATGGTTTTCTTGTATCCAGGTGCTGATCCAGAGGAAACCATTCTTAATGCTTTCAAGGTGTTTGACCCGGAAGGAAAAGGAGTCCTGAGGAAGGACTAGTGAGTGGCTCGAGTCTCGATTCACACAATGACTTCAATAACTTCACGGCGTTTTCTTCTAATTATGCTGTTTGTACTCAGTGTGACACAGATGTTGACAACACAAGCAGATCGGTTTTCCAGTGAAGAGGTACATCATCATCTACCGCTTTATTCTCATGTGTGCCAATCACGAGCGCGTTTAATGCTGATATGCATGTTTGTTGTTAAAATCTGTCCTTTCATTGCTGCTCAGATGGAGCAGATGTTCACTGCCTTTCCCCCAGATGTGGCTGGAAACCTGGACTACAAGAACTTAGTTCACATAATCACTCACGGAGAGGAAAAAGACCAGGAGTGATTTGAAATCCCCCCCCCCCCCC
>BJFM01001099.1:35961-55572 GCA_016586285.1 Arothron firmamentum | reverse complement strand
CCCCCCCCCCCCCCAAAGCTGCAAAAAGAAAGTGGCTATTTTTTGTGCCATGGAGGGAGATCCATGATGGAAGCTGGTGTATTTTCCTTAGCTGCATTCTCTCTGAACAATTCTCATTCCCCAGCACAAGAGGATCAGGGTAGAAGTTTCTCCTCCAGGTCTCACAAACGGACAGTTCAAGAGCCCAGACACAGCTAACCCTCTTAGTCTTTTCAACAGCTGAGCCTGCTTTTGTACATCCAAAGCCGCTACAGTCTGAACATGTTGGTGTAATAAAGTTTTGAGAGAAGCTAAAACGTGTTTTTCAGGTTTATTTTTGGAAAAGACGTCTCACCGGCTCACCTTTTGTGTCCAAGTTAGGTAGTGAATGCACGGCCTGTGGTCCTCCGTATCCCCCGAGATCGGTTAGAAATATTTGTGACGCTGTTGGTGTGTTCTTGTGCGCACAAAGATGGACGCAAGTGTGTGTTAATGTGTTTGGCTACTGAAACACATTAACCGCAGGCTTTAGTGAAGAAAAGCCCTGCTGTTATTTTAGTCCTGCCATAATGGCAGCAGTGTAATTCTAGTCTCTGGGCACAATGGGATGATACCGGGTGATGCGTCCACGGCACCTGCCAGACCTTGGCTCTGGTAATAAAATCCCTCATTGATCCAACTGGGTTGAGGCCTGAGGTATTGACTGTTTAGGTGGGACATTCCAGGAATGGTGACGGATAAGAGCTGAGATCAACTGAGGCATTTGCACTCACATCAGTTGTCCTGATTTAACTCGCGGGGCGCAGTGCCATATTTTTACACTAGTTGGACCCAATGATGAACGTTGGGTCTTCTGCACTTTGACGCATGAAAGCGTGTCCATTAACCTTTGTTATGCAAATGTCATAGTTTACAACATGTTTTAGGCTGTCTTTACTCCAGAAACCCACTTAATGGAAGAACAGAGGCACTTGTTCCTGTTCAGATTAACTAAAAACTGAAACTGAGATTATCTAACCTGGAATTCCACATTCACCTGCCTCAGAGGCTTATAGAAATCATCAACAGAACACTGGAGATACTTTCAATTGGAAATGCTACATGATCACAGGACACCGCAGTCCTGTGGTTTTCTTCGTGGCAGTGTGGGTGCTCTGTGACTGCATAGTGTGATAAATACAATATCTTACACACATTTTTACTTCATTACAGCTTCTTGAATGAATGCAGCTCAATCTAAGTCCCAAAAAGGATATGAAGTCTTCCATTATCACCACTAAACAAGTGTTTTATGCCTTCATCTGATTTATACTGTCAATATTCCCCTACTGACACCAACAAAAATCTAGTGGGTCAATGCTGTTGCAGCACAGCTAAGATGGTAGAGCGCTGCTGTTAAACTAATAAATATATAAATGTGAAAATTAATCACTCCCCCAAAATGAGAGACCTGGCAGGAACAGAGAGCAAAAATAACCGTGGACCGGTCCACTACATCCATCAGCTGCACCACAGGAGGAACATGCTGCAGAGAGAGAGAGAGAGAGAGAGAGAGAGAGAGAGAGAGAGAGAGAGAGAGAGAGAGAGAGAGAGAGAGAGAGAGAGAGAGAGAGAGAGAGAGAGAGAGAGAAAACATTTAATTGCATTTTATGGATCTGTGCCTCTTTTAGAGTGAAGAAAGAACAGAAAACCGATGTCCAGAGAGTTTGCATCTTAAGATGGTAAAGATCTTACATTCTGTATAGCGCACAGACAGATCGTTAGAAGTAAACTTAGATTCATGCTGTTTCCTAGCAACAGATTGTCTGGTACAAACCTTGTGTCCCTGTGATCTCAGCCTTATAAGAGAAAAACAGGGGTCTGATTGCCAAACACAGAATTCTAACGATCTGCTTTTAATGAGCACCTTTAAAGAAATGTTGTTTTTATATTGATGCATGAATACCTACACAGTTTTTACAGCCGTTTGTTTAAATGACACTTAAATATGACAAAAAGGCTTTTCCCAAGAATTAGAATTAGACACTTAAACACATGCAATCAATAAATATCAACCTAATTTCAATGGCCTCTTCTCTGAGCAGTTAGCATTAGGTGGGAAATGGAAAGAAATCATTAATGGACCGATAAAAAAGGCTGCAGAACGTGAAGTTGGCCCAAAACGCAATACAATGTCTCAAACTGAAAATGTCCCCATATTTTCCCCATGTTCATAAAGAGAGGAAGAAGCATTAATGACACACACGAAAACAGTGGAAAAATAAATTAAGATTTATATTTTTAATATTTTCTAATTGCAAAGTGCGTCATTGTAATGTGGACGGTGTGAGTGACTAATTGAGAACGGAGTTATTGTTATATTTTGAGGTATAATTTCTTGATGTCTGTGCAAACTTATACGATCGCGCCCTCTAGTGGTCATTTATCAAACAAACGAACGTGTAATTAAAACAATAAAGACCAACATTTTATCCCTACCAGAAACTGAAAACTAATAACAGTCTCAGTAAAACACAAACTATAAACATGTTTGTGCTCTGGAAGGCAGACAGTTACTGTTATTTCACTGCTGTGCAATGTGTAACTCCCTGCAGGATTGTTACAAAAGGTCAAACCAATAATTTCTCTGTAAGGCCATTTATCAATGTGCTGAGGTCGCAGTTAATGTTCAGAGAATGTTTATTTTACATTGAAATTTGATGAAGTATCTATAGACGTTTAGACTGTACTGACAATTAAAAAGCGGTTAATGATTTTTTTTGGGAGAAAGGCCTGAGAGTAATAACAGGCAGGCGAGCAAAAGTTCATCGCTTTCTGCTACAATTTACAGCCATTTTAAGGCCAGTTCTCATATCTGTAAACTATCACTTTGTTCCCTCAGGACCACTTATCGCTGCTGCTCCATCCTCTGCTGGCTCCAGTGCACTGTTGCTAATTTCTTTTCTCTCCACTAGAATTTCCTGCTCAACTGGTGAAGTAGAGATTTATCAGGACCCGTGGCTGTCACATCTTTCTCTTCCCCAGCATGATCAGGTGTTAAAGCTTCTCATAAACACTAATTTATTCTGTCAAATAATTTACCTTGCATTATTGATTGGGTCTAAAGCCTTTCCCAGCTGTCTTTTCCTTCTCTTGTCCCCTTTTACATCCTGAATTATGTAAAAAGTCTAGATTCTCTAAATGCCAAAGTTAATCATTAACTTCATCTGAAGTCTTTGTGCTTCACCACTGCACCATCAGGCACTGTCAGTCCAAATAAGCAAAGCCGTTCACTATGGATTAAATGTGTACCACATGTTACAGATAGTTCAAAGTGCTTTGCCTTTGTTTATCTGTTAAAACAAAAATAACTTTAACATTAACAAATGCGTATTGAAGTAGTTGCATCTGGTCTTAATACAGTAAAATCCCAAACTAAAAACAAATGTTGCGCTATATTTATTATTAATAACAGGGCGCCAAATTTTTTGCTGTCACAATTTATGAAATTCAGCTGAAATCATAATTGAATGATGGTTGTCTGCCTCTAGCTGACGCTGCTGAAGACGAATGATTTTGCAACAGACTGACTTTCATATGAGAAGCCTTTAGAAATAATAGCTACTAGCAGCTTTCAACACAATTAATTATCGTTGTTTATTGCATCTGATACAACATTTTTCATGTTTGGGGAATAATAAAAAAAATAAGCCTAATTTATGGTATTTGTGTCCAGAATAAAAACAGTTTTCTTTGTGCATCACATGATTACACAGTTCCAGGTGCTGCCGCTAGGTGCCGCTGGTCCTTGTGAATGGGCAGGCAGGAAGGCAGGGCTGCAAGTGGACGGTGACGCCGGGGGGCAGGAGGGTATGCGTGTGCTCGTAAGTGTGTTTGGGGTTGGTCGAGCCAGCACAGGAACTTGAAAACTTGATCACCGCCAACGAGGGAGACCTGAGGTTAGAGTTTGGCGACTGGAGAGCTTAACCAGCTGCTGCTGCGGTCGACAGAGGCGTACTGGTCCGGCTCCTTGGAACGATTTCCGGCCAACATGGATGATTTAGGTAAGTTCGCCCGCCGTGAACGCAACACTTCCACGGCGCGGGAGTGTTTTAGCGATAACGGCCACGGAGCGTGTTCAACCAAATGATCGCTTTTGTGTCGGTTTGACTAAGAAATGTGTTTTGGGGAGCAGTTTAGTCCGGGAAGGTGAAGTTAAACAGGTTCTACTGAGACCACCGCAACATTACTTGTCCTGAAAGGCCCCGCTTACTGACGAAATCACCACATTTGGACTCGTCGCGATAATTAGCCCAATTAATGCTTTTCGTGACGAAATTAGCCAATCAAATTTGCCTGGAAAAGAATGGAAACCTCTCGATTGGTCAGTCTTGGGCAGCGAACGCCTCACAGTTCCTACAAACGAATTAGCAGAACACAATAGGCTGGAGCAGGGCTCCTGTAACTTTTTCATGCTTGCAAGGAGTAAATTTATCCATTTTTACCCACTACTTATTTACTGACTGATGTCCCACAGTTCCCATTACCTGGTGGCAGTGGAGGTTGGATAGTGCTAGCTAATTTCATCCTCTGTAATCGCATTTAACGCCTCCATTCCGCTTATCTGGTCCTCAAATTCAGCTTGGGCTGATGGTCGCAGGGCTGCATGGACCCAGCAGAGCCGCTCCGTCTCTTCAAATTAGGACACAGTTGGTGACAGCAGAAAATGTGCTGCTTGAGGGCAGGTTGTGATGACATGGAGGGTTTGGAACGCTCAGCACAATGTCGCTGATGCACTCGAAGAACCCAGTCCTCGACTTTTAACAGTGTCCTCTGCAAGTCTATAGCTGCATGCATCACTTTTTTGTGTTGACATGAATGCAGTAGGTTCTCCAGACACCTCAGTCTTGGCAGGTGTGTACCTTTATCACGTACTGGATTGTGTCTTGCAGGGTTTTGCCAGTATTCATATATCTGCCCATTTCTGTCAGGTTCAAAAGCCTTTGACTTTCACCCTAGCAACTGTTTGGTTATGTTTAGCGTCCATGTGTGTGAAGGAGTCGGGTTCATTGGAGGCTAAAAAAAAAAAAAAAAAAAGCAGGATTCATAAACCGAGAGATGATAAATATCTTTCACAAAGCCTCCTGCTCTGTTAACAGCAGGTGGACACAGAGATAAAAACCATATCTGTCCCCTTCCACGTGTGTTAAATCATTCTCATAGCAGACAGGACGAATGCCCAGCTGATTCTGTTTTGCATATTAAACGGACACATTAAAATGTAATTTGGTACTCATTTCATTCACAGCGGGACACCTGGATTTGAGGCCATTTTTGCCAGAAAATGAGCCTGTGGCGTGGATATCACGCCAGCCAGGGTGCAAACGCACCAAGAATGTTGGTTATTGTATATCCAGTCGAACATTTAAGGAGACCTTCTCAGCTTACATGGGCGAGGGGCTTTTCTTAAAGTAGCTGCTTAAAAAAAGCTTGTTACACAACTCTGTTATTACCATGTTGTGCGGTTGTAAATTCCGTCATTTTAGCATGGACTTGTGTGTAAAATGCATAATCCATGTAGCGCTAGTCGCAAAGTAATATAATTGGCTTCCAGTTGGAGAAGGATGGATGTAAAATGCATTAATGCTACAGGGATAATGCTCGGTAAATCTAGCTCTTGTTATACCAAGTCACATCATAGACCTTCTCCACCCTTGTAGGGTTTGTTGTTGTTGTAGATGATGTTAGTGTGGGAGTCTTAAACTTCAGCTGTCCCTTTCAGGAATCTCCGCCCAGAGAGCGGAGAAGTGTGGCACTTAAGGAAGCCCTCTACCGCAGACCCCTGAGAGGATAACAAAAACCTCTGTGTATTTTTAGCAGAGGAGTCCTCACACGCTGAGCCAGCAACACCTAGAATCCCTCCACCAGTCGGCAGATATCTCTGTCTTCCTCTTCACTCCACCTTTTATTCTTTATATGGAGTCATCCCATTATGCCCCGTGACTTGAAAGCACTTGCCATGACTGCAAGGTTCATCTTCCGCTTCAAAGTGCAGAAGCTGTTTTCCACAGTTGTGTACACGCTCAATTTGCCGCTGCTTTCTTCCGTACCAGACCAGCGCTCCTTGCATGCAGGGCATCGGAGTGGAACGGCACCACATGCACAATTCTGGTCCTCAGCCAGAATGTATCCTCCTTTAACAAGGCACAGCCTAAGCCTCTCCCTCCTTCACCCTCACCCCCACCATGTTTGTGGTAAACTGCACAAAAGCTGCGGGCTGCGATTTATTAACACTTTGAAGGTGACTGGATTTGCAGGGGGGGTAGATTGGACTTAGTGATTCCTGGCAGTGGTAACATTTTCAGTCAAACTGGTGTAATGGTTATTGTGTTTATTCTCAGTAAAGGTGTGTCCTGAGGCAAACTTTGATCGACCCCTCCCACTGCAGCTATCAGGGCTGCCAGGCACTGCTTCTTGCTTCACGGATCTGGGCCTGCTCCAACAAGACATGAATGTCAGAAAACTTCCCAAGTTAACTTTGTTTTCCTGACCCAGCCACCGTTAATGCCGGTGCTTCATGCTAATTTCTACAAATATCAAACCCCTTTGTAGTTTTTTTTTCCCATTCCTGCCTGTGTAGCATCATTTGAAGTGGAGTGATCCCGCAGGTCCTGTCAGCGTCTGTTAGAAATGGAACCCTTGGTGTGGGTGTGTTTTTGATGTTTCTGATGTACCCTGGATATGCAACCATGTCTAAATTTAGCCTGGTTTATTGTTTGCACGGAAACATCAGCGCTGACATGTGATGTGGGTATTTGTCATGTTTTCTGTTAGACTGTTTAAGGAACATTTGAGTCTCTGTGGCCAATTTTAGGCTTTCGGAGACAAATGTAAAAAAACATTTCCCCATTTTTAGTCACATGGCTCTGTCAATTAATAATTTTATATATCAGATATATATATATATCAGAAAAACATGCAGTTTGCAATAAAACTGTTGCGTAGTGAGGCGATGCTATGATCATGGTAATATATATACTCTGCAACTGTTCTGAAGGTTTACTTGCAGCATATCTTTCATAGTTTCTATGCCATTCTCTCTTTATCTTGGGTAATAAAGCTTTGATAAGGACTGTGCATGGACAAGTTAGTCCATATTTCCTCCAGTGGGAAGCACAGATCCCTAAAACTTCCTGATTCCTGATGAAAGTTCTGAGGTGAAACTGCAGCCCCCTGCAGCTCGGGGATAAACCAACAATAAATGCCAGATCCCTCGTGGCCGCACATGCATACAGAGTCTTCGTAGAGGCTGAAAGATGAAGGGAATTTCTTGTATCTCCTTCGGCACTTGTCCATCTGTTTGATTTTAAAAAGCAGGCTGCAGGCCTCTGAAGCATATGGTGTTGAAGCACATTCACACAATCTCATTCCCTGGTACACGCACCCAATCAGAAGCTACTAGTGTGAACGTACAGCACTGAGGGGAAGCTGACGAAACAGTGACGGCCCCACGCTCGGCCGCTCTGTCTTCTCTCATGGGCAAAACCCACCGTGACAGCAGTCTGCAGGCTGGATAGTTTGTGCAGCTTCTGTAGCGCTCTGAACTGCGGTTTGTGTCGATGCAGCCAAAAAACACAAAAGATAGACCTGTGAGAGATGCAATAAAAAGTGATTTTTGGTTCAGTGAGTACCAGTCATGTTCCGCTGTGCTGCTGTTTTTGCTGGCTGACGAGTTTAATGACAGGCACCCTCTGTGACTTCTGTCTTGAAGCAGCAGTTGGGAGTTTTCCCTCCTAAACATCAGAGTAGCTTTTTGAGACATCACAAACATCATGTTAGTCATAGCAACTTGTACAAATTCCTCAACTTGTCCTGTTTTTGAGGAAGGAACTGGCTTGCTTTTGGTTCTATTCTTTCTGGTTTTATTTCATAGGCTTCATTTTGAGAACAAAATAAGATATAATGGAGACTTTTGCAATTGGCAGTTTCTAACTTCATGTAAGTGTAATCTGGTGGTATAAAATATATAATTTTGGGTGCAAATCTTCAGTCCGGTATTTTCAGGTGCCTTAAAAGGCATCATCTATATCAGCTTTAGGAAATAGCCCCCGCACACTAGTGTCCTGACAGTAAAACCTAACACATGACCCTGTTCCAAACCTGTATGTGGAGATGAAGGAAGCAATTGTTGATTTTGAAAGTCTGCAGTGAAAGTGGCACTTACTCATGATGGTTCTTTAGACAAATATGAGGCTTCTTTTGGTCCAAAACAGACCTAATTATAGCTGCACTATAAAGAATTCACCATGTTGTCCCTTTGTTCACATTTCAGTTTAAATTTAAAGAAACATTTGTGGACCCTGTGTGGATGCTATACTTTTTTTTGTAACATATTTGTGTTTAATGCAGTGCCCTTAATGGGTAGCTGTTGTAAAGCAACTACAATGAAGAACGTTAGTTAGCATGTGAGCAAGGGTGTGTGTGTGTGTGTGTGTGTGTGTGTGTGTGTGTGTGCGTGTGTGCGTGTGTGGGAGGGGGGTGTTCAGTTAGCTGATGTGGTTTATTACAGGAATCATTCAGGAAGCAACTGTGGTTAAAGCCAGCCTTGGGTCACACCTCTACAGAGAAGTAGAGCTCTTCTTTTTTAGATGAAAACATGCACCCAAGGTCTTTCAGCCGCAACTACCTGAGTCTCTGTTTCTCAGAGGAACGCCACGGCCTGTGATGTTGAGCTCGCCAACCCTCTCCCACATCCTCTTTTGTGTGAAGTCGTCCTGGTGTTGGGTCACAAAGAGCGGCTTGTTTCTAGCGCCGTGACCTACTTCAACCCAGAAAACAGAAATAATCAGGAGAATCAGGGGAAATCCACCAACCAGTCTCTCTAATTCTGACACATATGATGTAGTTTTAGCACCTATGTGGTTCCCAAGTTAATTGCCATTTTTGAAGATTAATTTATGGAGAAGCACGACAGAACTGCTAAATATAGGAAATGCTTTCCCAACTGTTGGAAGTACATAGTTCCTCAAAATAACCACAGGGACAACATTTGAGCCAAAGCAAAACTTTTGCACCCACAAAATATTGCAGGTTTCCTCTTTAGGACTTTCACTGTGTTCAGTGAGAAAAATGAGACATGAGGGAAAGCAGCGTGGGAAAAGGGTTGTGACTTGACTTAATGTTTATTCATTTAAAATCCTTTAATGCATCTTTGACTCAAATACGATTATTCTGCCCAGAAATTTTTCCCTAAAATACAAATTTAGAAGTGATCTGTCACCTTACCAGTGTTTCATTCACCATCATCTCTGTAAATTTACCAACACACATGGAAATGTAGACTAAAGAAACCATCAAGGTGAGATTAATTTTTTTTTGGATTAGAAATTACTCTTCAGTGCGAGGCTGTTATGGGATTATCGGCTTAGTCTGCAATGTGAGGAGGGGATATAGTCTCTGTTGATGGCTGCACTCTTCACAATTTCTATTTGCGTTTGAGGTCAAACACTCAGCAGACAGAAAAGGTGTTACTTTTTCTGAGAGGAAATAACAGTTGAGGCCACAGTTTTGCGATTGGTATTTTTAACCGGCACTTGTGTCACTGCAGCCTTGTCAGAAGCCTTTTGGATCACATTGCTTATTAAAAAATGTAAAACCAGTAATGACTGATGAAATAAGATGGAGGCATGCTTAATTTAGTTCAGATTAGGGAAATGACTCTCCTGTCTGTCTGGAGATCAAAGGTTAGGCTCACTAACGAGCATCGTCCTAACGAGAGATAAATAAATGTGACTCATTAACAGCCTCACGCGCAAGTAGCTAATTCTGTCTGGTGGGCGATGAAAGGCTGTTAACCCATAAAGACCTAATTAATGATGCTGATCATGTTCCGGGTTTATTTAAATGACATGTGTAGATGAGTTACCTTTTTTTTGTGCTCATTTTGCTTTGGTCGGGATCTGCTAAATGCTGACAGGAAGTGATGGGGGGAATATTCAACAAAGGCAGGAATGAAAGTCAGAAAGATGAGCTCATGTGCAAACATCCTAACCAACAGAGCCTCCGCCTTGTGAAGCTGGCGCGATTTCCGTTTTCACCAATTTGTCGTGCAAGTAGGCTAAAGACTTGTGAATGTGAAAAATGTGAATTTCCACCTTTGATCAATGTTTGTAAAACCACAGGTGGCATTTTTCTACAGCGGATGTCTAAACAGTAATCGCACTCGATCGTTTTGAGTGTAGCACAGGCTGCTGGGTAAACACTTTTATTTTGTGACTTAATTGCAGGGGCTCTTTGTGGTTCATCTCTCTTTAATAGCATCCGTGTTTGTGGACCTCCATTGTTCCTAACAGCCAGCACGGGCCAATAATGTCCATGTAATGGTATACGGTACACAGTATAGACTGTTTGGGTGGTCTGAAATGCTCTGCTATTGCTGTGTTGTATGACCATCCATCAACTGCTGTATGTCTCCTCACTCCCAGGTCAGGGTCAGGCAAAAATATATTTATAGCGAGCCCAGACGCCTCAGTGTGTCTCTGGTGTGTGTGTGTGTGTGCAGCTTAGTTGAGAGGCACCTGTGTGCGGCATTGTTGCTGCAGTCGTACCCGTGCTTTTCCAGTGTCATTTAATTCAGTATGCCCGTTGAAGCGCTCCAAATCAAAACTGGCACAGGCCGTCTGCTGTATAACACCATCCCGGGGGGGAGGAAAGTGCACGGACCGGTCCACGTTGTCCTTGGGCGGAGGGATTCATCATCTGTGTGATGATTTGCTAACTTGCGTCACAGTGAAATTCCCCTTGTTTCGTGTGGGTGCTCGCAAAGGGTCATAGTGGAGGCCTGTTTTTATATATTTTCTTTTTAAGTTGAACCTTCAGATATTTTTTCATTCGCCCTTTTTTTTAGCAGCTTCATTTTCTGTCTGATCACTCTGTCCAATCCAGCTGGTACATAGCACATATTTCTCCCATTCTCTTATTGTTTATCTTGGGTTTTGAAGACGAGCTGCAGCACGTTAGGAATTCACATCAGCACGCTTGCACCTTTCAGAAGATTTCAGAAAGCAAGGGTCTTATCGGGAGATGTGGGGTGGCAGGTACAGAGCAGGACACGCCTGCTGCACAGACTGTATAACCTCCAATATTCGTTCTGTTTGTGTCAGCTAGTATTTTAGTTCATGTCTTGGCATTTATGAAGCATGCAGATAAATCCTGCTCTTTACATTATACGGCCAGGAGCTGCGTTCACCTCTAATATGCGACTCAACAGCACCCCCTGCTGGCGGTTGAAGGCTCTACATTCATACCAACTGAACAGATACCAGCAGGGCCAAATAAACAGGAGGCTGATTTGGGAGTGGGTAGTTATGAGTGTCATTTTTGATTGCAAAGTAACACTAAATAATGGCCTTATCTCTATTACATTACTATATTTCTTTGATTTGATCCTGCTTTAACGCCATCTCTTCTGCTTCCTCACTCTTCATGTTTACATGTTTTTCCTGTGTTCCCCCTCCTTTGAATTCCATTTTGCGTGTAGTTTTTAATCCCTTCCTCTGCTGCCACAGTCCTCAAGTTTCCGTTTTTATCTCTCTCTCTCTTTTTCCTGTAATGAGCCACATATGGAGCAGCGTTGGTGTAATTAAAATGCACATCATTCATCAGGGAGGAAGGGAGGCTCCTTAATCTGCGTCAACCCACATTCTTGCATCTGAGGATTTGCGTGCTGTTCCACACATACACACACGACGGTTTCACTTGCCATCGTCACTCCCAGTGCCATTCCTTGCTGTCCAGCTGTGCTCTGCCATGTTAAGTGTGGCATTGGTTACATGGAAACCAAGATAATGCTGGTGTTTTTTTCAGTGTGTACAGGAAGGAAAAAAAATGAAGAGACTGTGAATGTGAAATGAATTTGTTACTCTCTGTGTCTCAAAAGCATCGTACATCATTTTTTTGTCTTCTTCCACATTCATTTCATAAAGATGCTCATCACATTTAAATTTAAACGTCTGCTGTCTCTTTTCAATTCAGATTAGAAGCACTCGGATGACTCTTATGAGTTCCTCATTTCATTGTAGTTCCATTTTTGGTCAGTGGGGAGCTACTCTGTACTCTGAACAGTCTTGTCATGGTATGTTCCCTTGGCAGGGGAGGCTGACACACCTCTGTGTGTTTATGTAGCCTGCGGATGGGCCACAGCATGCTGAGCATGCAGCCTCAGCCCTTCATGGTGCTGAATTCTGTATTTTATGTGCAGCTCATACTGGATCTGATGTTTGCAAAGTATTCTAACTACTTTGTTAAAAGTAGTGCTGCTCAGTTTAATTTTGATGCAAGCAAAAATTCTTAAATTTTAACCCTTTATTTAGATCTCGGCGTATGTAATGCAGTTTGGAGGATGGCATTCTTGTGGAGTTCTATTCTGGAGCTGCAGAGTCTTTATAACAGGGTTAAAGCCAGTTCACTTAGAGAAGTCATTTGATTAAAATCTCTTGTGTAAACCATCTGGACTAACATCTGTTGACTGAGGTCTCCACCAGCTGCAGCAAAGCTTTGTTCTGACAGATATGAGACAGAGACGTGCCAACATTTGATTCGTGGGCTCCTTTGGACAAGCATCTGATGAAATCTGTGCATTAGGGACACGACTCTTGTGACATCAGCGAGGACCTCTTTAAAGTGACATCTGCAATAATTATTGTTGTCAGTGTGGCAGGCTGTTCGCATTACACTCTAATTAAACACACACGATACAAACTGTTGACGCTGTATTTTGTAAAAGCACTTTTCACCCCGTGACTGAGTTGTGGATGCTGTTGCGCAGTAAAATTCACAGCCTGCCCATTTTAACAGGGAACCTTGTGTGGGTTCATTCTTTTGGTAACTTCCCCTTCTCCTGGAATAGCAAAAAAATATACTGCTATTTTGAATTTACCTGCCATTTTTTTAGTGTTGCTAGTCATGCCCATACAGTTTGATTGGGGGGATCAGGTGTTGATCCCTGTGCCTGGTGGAAAATGTTACACTGTTCATCATTCATTCTGTTAAAAGTGTGTTTGCTTGCACGGTAGGGGAGGGGCATATGACACCTTTATATACCTTTGTGTTACCACTCCCTCTGTGGGGCATGCCTCAGTTGATGAAATCCTCATATTGCTTCCAACCTTCCTCATTTCTGTCTTCCTTTCATTGGCTGTAACGTGCTCAGCCAGCCGCAGTAAGATCCTCCGTCACTCATCATTTGTGTAAGTTCAGATCTTTTTCTTTAGCTCTTTTCTTCTGTCCAGACCCTCACATCTCTTTTGTACTGTTCTAGAGACAGCGGTTGTACTCCAGCCTTTAGGCCCCCTCCCCTGCTGATTGTAGAGTTAAGAAAAGCAGTTCCTGCCCAGCAGATAGTTTAGCTTCTCCTCTTCCTTTACTCCTTTTTTCATCTTCTTATCTCCTTGTTTTTTTTTCAGAGGTATGTCTCACCATAATATTAGCTTAGCTCTCTTGCTTCCTGACTTTTTTGACTTGTATTTTTTTTATAATATTGCAATTTTAGTTACTTTACTGACATTCAGAAACCTTTCCCTGATAGTCAGAACTTACTTTAGTTCTGTTGTGAATCTTATCAAGATGTCCTGCCCTATTTTACGAATCGTGTGTTGTTATTTTTATGTCTATGTCTAAGCAGTTATTTCATCTCGGCAACACTTGCAGTCTACCCGTCATATTACTCTTGAGCAAGAGGCCAAACCCTAAATTATTTGAGTATCAGAGTCCTCAGTGTGTAATTATGTCTGTGAGGGAGTAAGTGTGAACAGTTGTAGACGGATCTGTGATGTTAACCATGTTCTGTTTTTACAAAGGCTGGGGAATTAACATAAAAACAATACCATTCGCCATTTTGCGCTAGTAGACACATTTCTCGTAGAAGTTTTTAAAAAGTGAAGGTTTTATTTTTTTTTAGGATTGAAACTCTTCAGGAAAACATAAAAACTGCTGTGGTGAGTGAGCATGCAAGTAGAAGCACAGGTACTCACAGAGGCTGCGTTCTCAATCCCCATGTACCCACAACCCTCTGCACTGGACCTCTAAATTAACACTTGTTTTTGGCCTGTGATCCTTCAGAAATGGTAAATCTTATTTGAACAGCAAACGTGAGCATGTGTTGCCCATTTTCATACCATAGTGGCTGTTAGGTTGAGGAAATGTTAAGACTGTGCAGTCAAGGGTCAGTGATTAACCAAAGGAGTGGCCGTGACAATCTGCATGATTCAACTGTGTCGACTCCACCACCCAGGATGTCGTGGGTTTAATCTGTGTGTGACGGGTGATTAGTTGCATGTTTGCAGTGCTTTATTACCTCAGCCAAGGAGGTTATGTTTTTGCCAGTCTTTATCTGTCTGGTTGTTTGTCTTCTAGGAAAATAAAAAAAAGAGAAGTAAGGATTGGATTTTAATGAAATTTTCAGGAAATATTGATATTAGGACAAGGAAAAGATGGCTTAATTTTGATGATCTTCTGGATTACCATTTTGGATGTAAATCACAATATTAGGGGAAATAATTTGCTTAGCAGAAGTTTTCGCTCTCAGTTCTTTTCTAGTTGCAGACATGTCTGACACTGACAGGGTTCTGATTGGTCCTCTAAAACATCCTCATATGTCTCACATAAATTTATGTTGTAGTCTCAAAAAAGGAATACAATAATGTGCCTGACAATATTATGTCCAGCTTTTTGGTTATTTTACTTGCACTTTATGCCCAAGTTGTGGGACTTTCAAAATGAAAGTTTATTTTGATTATTATTATCATTTTCTCAGAAACCAGAAACAAATCCATTCTAAATTTCTTTAGTTGATTTAATTTGTGGGTGTAAGGGTCAAATTCTAAGTGGCTTTTAGGGTTATTAAAAATTAAACTAAATTTGCATTTGAAAATATGCAGTTACTTTATTAATGTCATGGTGGGTATATTTTCTGGAAATGTATCACAGAAAATAAAATCTAAATTTACACTGTGTTCTTTAAGTACTTAAAAATCTATTTAGAGTCAAAAAATGGCCTGCTCCAATGAATTTCATTGTCATCTGTCTTTTGGTCAGGCTAGAATCATCATGTTGATTCAGATATGTGAAGTCTTTGTATTGTGTTTCCACAGACGCTTTGTTGGCTGACCTTGAGTCCACCACCTCGCACATTTCCAAGCGTCCGCTCTTCCTGTCTGACGAAGCTGCGTACTCTTTCCCAGTGGGGGGTCAAACCCAGCAGGACATCTGCTCCCCACCCACTTCCTCTGAACAGAACGGACTCGATGAAACAGAAGTGAATCTGCAATTTCATGAATCAGTGGGTGTGATTCTGCATGAATACTACTTACCGTCTTCTGTTTCTTCAGTCATTCAGCTCAGCTCAGAAAAGTCCCTGGTCAAGAGAGAGCAGCAGTCCAACCCAGCCCATCGGTGAAGAGGACCACGTATACAGGTTATAAATAAATGACACATCTCAGCTTCAACTCTACCAAATATAGGTATTTCATTTAAAGTATAAACACCGAGTCTGCTTCACTGACCAGTAAAGTAGAATTTATATTTTTTTTTTTACTTTTTACTCATCTGTGAGCCAATAAATTATCCAAATGACATGTGTTCCCATGTAGCCTTGTAGTTGCTGTGAAATATTGACGTGTTCTGTTTAAACTCTGTACAGTTTCCCCAATAAACAGAAGAGTAGCGATTCCTCCGCTGTCGCCATGAACTCATCGTTGGGAAGCAACCTGTCTGAGCTGGACCGCCTGCTGCTGGAACTTAATGCTGTCCAGCAAAGCACTCCTGCCTTCCCCACAGAAGGTACACGTTGTTTTACCATTTCTAATATAAACGCATCTTCACCTTCATCAATCCACAGTGCATAAACGCAGTTAATGTGCTTGTTTTGTAACAGAGGAATCAGCTCCTCCGCTGCCTTCCAGCAGCATCATCCACCAGATCCATGAAAATGGAGTCTCCTCGGCAGGCAAGACTGCGCCAGCCACACTAGAGAAGCCCAAACGTGGAGTAGCAGGCCGAGTTATCGAGGATGCACGGCCGAGTGTAGAGAGCCTTTTGGATGAGCTGGAAAGCTCTGTGCCCTCACCAATGTAAGCAACGAGTCCCTTAAGCAAGGACTTTCACATCAACATCATCCTGTAGCGTCCATAAAGTTAGTTTGGGGATCCTTCACTTATTTTAGATCCACACCGTTGGCTGTGCCAGACGAGCAAGCAGATGCACCAGAGGAAACGCAGACACAGCAACAGGCCAGAATGTCTGCCTCCTCTGCCACACGAGAGCTGGATGAGCTAATGGCGTCCCTGTCTGACTTCAAAGTCCAGAGTAATGTAAGTAGGTTTCAGTTATACGGTTATACTTGTGACTGATGTTGTTAGATTCAGTGTGCAGTTATTGTTAAGATAACAAATGAGTAATTCCCATGGAAGAAAAAGAACCTTAGGTCAAGCTGTGAAGTGCTTGACTTAATTAGAGTCGAATAGTTTTTATGTGAATATGGAACGCTTCATCAGCATGCATTTACATCTATATTAGGTTCCAAATAGAATAATATTTCCATGTTAATCTCTTAAGCACGTTTATTTTAGTATTGTGAACTGTTTTTAACTTGCGTCCAAGTGCAACTTTCTTTTTACAGATTTCTCATTGTATTTAGAGCATGTTGGGAAACAGAGTAAAATAGACTCCTGCTTCTCTTTGCGTGTAAGAAAACCTTAGGTGCATCTTCTCTAAGTGTCTCTTTCTCTTCTCTCTGCAACTGTTTGTCTTGTCTTCCTTGGGACTCTGCAATCTTTAAATGATAACAACCATTCAGTCTGGTTCTCAGTTGTCAGTGAATCAGATCTCTGTGGAGTTTTCCAGTTTCCCAGTTGATCAAGCAGCAACAGCAGCGTCAATAGAGCCTAATACTGGTTTAGGGAATACTCCTGTACCTTCCATCTGTTCTCCTTCCTGTACCCCCCTTCCACTGGAACTCCACATAGATGAAGATGGCTGCTTAGCACTCAAATCACCTGGTTCCACCGTAGTGGTTACATCATCCAGGAATTTTCAGTACTCAGAGTTGCGTACAGTAGATGACGGTGGAAGTGTTGTCTCTGAGGTTTCCCATGTAAAAAGCTTCAGTGTGTCTAATACTGTAAAGCCACCTAGTCAATCAATTAGCATCGATGGTGGTTGTAGTTTAGTACCTAAAAGTTTCAGTCCAGTACTGACTCCAAAGAGCCCTACCCCTGTCACTGAACAAGTTATTCACGATCCTGCTGGTACGGCTAAGAGTCCGAGTCAGTTGGATTTTAAATGCTTCAGTCCAACCTCAGTCTCTAAAATGGACAGTCCAGTCCCTTTAAGTCCTTGTCCAGAGCTCAAGAGTGCTAGTCCCATCACAGCTCCAAGACATTCAAGTCCATTTCCCATAAGAGTCAGTCCAGTTCCAGTCCCAGTTGTCTTGAGTTCAGTAACCATACCAAGCAATGCTAGCCCAGTTCCTAAGAGCATGAGTCCAGTGCCAGTACCAAGAGTTGCAAGTCCTGTTCCAAAGATTTTAAGTCCAGTTTCAGGACCAAATGTCTCAAATTCAGCATTTGAACCCAATGATTCTAGTCCTGAAACACTGTCTAAGACCACTGGGCCAGTTCTGCAACCTGGGCTCTCCAATCCTGTAACTGTTCCCAAGAGTGAACCTGCGGTTAAAAGTCCGGCTTTGGTCACCAGAAAAACCTACACTTTTTCAGGCATCAACAGTCCCACGGCTTCACCTGTTCAACCGGCTGTTGTACAGTCAAACAGCCCCACTTCCCCTCCGTCACGCAAGCCTGGAAGCGACATTAGAGATATAACATGGCCGTGCCAGGACCCATTGTTGGTTCATGCCTTAAACAAGCGTTTAAGCCCCGATGCCACACATTTAAGTGAGAAGCAGCCACCTGTCTCTGTGATCTCGGGGGATGAAGATGGAGCGTGGGAGGAGGAAGACGGATTTTACCCTGATTTCAGTCGAGAAGGAACCCTGACACCCATGACAGAGTCCAGCTGGATGGATGAGTGTTTCACCCCCTCCACCTGTCCCGGAACGCCAGACGCAACACTGGACCTGCCAACGCAACAGCCCTCCGCTGTCGAGCGGCTATCGGCCTCTGGCCAAGTAGGACAATCGCTTTGACTCTCCCAAAATAAGCTGTGGGCGTAACGTTTGAGGCTCTCACAGCTACTTTGGCCTTTCCATTATTGGAGCATATTGCTCAATATTACCCACCTCTGACTGTCTATGTCATTTGGTCAACCATTGTGTATCTCAGATGACTGAATAAGCTTAATTTGGGAGAGTGGCCCATAACAATGCACATGGACGTGTCCAAAAGCACCATGCCTTTGCAGAGGAGGGTTTCCTCTGTGTTTGCGGTGTGTTGCATGTGGTGTTATTGCACAGCAGTTGCATAATGGCTCCCTTGTGGCTGATGTTGAAAGCTTTGCAGGGAAGATTTCCTGATACTTGCCTCAGATGCGATTGCTTTGTATTAGTCACAGGGCCTGGCCTGTCATATTTTCCAAACTATTGAATTGGATTACACCCCCAAAAATCACTGTTTATGTGTATGTGAGTGTGACGGATGGTTTTTGCATATAATGCGGCACGACCGTGCATATCTGGTACATTCAAAATATGTTGCCCCTTTAACATCTGTCCTTGCTTTGGCACATGAAGACTTGTCTTCAAGCATTTTGTTTGATTTCCTGTGTCTGTGTTCAGTTACCCAGCATGCTCAGACATCAGAGTAGCTTGAAGTTGACTGGAAGGGTGTGAAACGCTTTGCCAGCCTGACCAGAGCTCCAGAGCATTTTTATGAAAGTGTTTGCTGGCTCAGTTCTTGAGGATTTTGATGGAGGCTTGTCGTCTTGGGCCTGTTCTGCTTGCGCTTCTACGACAAAACAGACTTTTCTGGTGAATGACGCAACCCCAGCTTCCAACACCTCCTCATATCATCTACTTTCCAGCTTAAGTCAGTTATCCGCCGCACCAAAGAGACCGCAAACGTGCACCCGATGTACAGAGAGGGAACGTTGCGACGTAAATTGGGGCCACTCATTGTGAATAAGAGCAACTCGCAAGACCGGCTCATCGAAGAACTGCAGGGGAAGCTGGGAATTGGACCAACGGAGCACAGCTCACGGCGTAAGCGACAGCCAGAGGATTGGCTGACAGAAGGAGTCATTGTTGTGTCCAATCCACAGCGAAAACGAGAAGAAGGTGGCCACACAGCTGTGGCTAAGGTAGACTAGAGAAGTGCACACCAGGAGCTGTGCTGTATTTGCACATTCGCTACCATTTTCCGTTCCTTCATTCTAACCTCTGTTTTCCTATATTATCTGTCTGCTCTCGTCTCTTTGCTGTGTCCTTTTTTCATTCTTCCCCTAGATTGTTCTCCCTCCAGAATCTCCTGTCCCTCAGAGAAAAATCATCCCCCCTCCGCAGTCCCCCCCAGCCCCCCAAAAGCCACCTACCGTCAAGGAGACTCCTCCGCCATTACCTCCTCCCCCTCCAACCCCTCCCCCTCCCCGTGAACCTACACCTCCACCTCCCAGGGAGCCCACACCTCCTCCCAGGGAGCCCACACC
>BJFM01001099.1:0-35861 GCA_016586285.1 Arothron firmamentum | reverse complement strand
CCACACCTCCTCCCAGGGAGCCCACACCTCCCTCACCTAGTCCCCCTCGCAAGCCCTTAACACCACCTCCACCTCCCAAGGTCTTTGTATCAGTGGGTTGTCAGACTGAGTTTGATCCCCTCTTTCCACCAATGCAGGCACGGTTCAGCTATCTTTCTTTTTTATTAGTCTCATACATACATGTTAAACTGTTGTTTGAGTGTGATGATCGGTTCGAATACCAGCAGGCCCCTTTCCATCACATGAAATGTACTTTGTCTTGTCATCAGCTCTATTTTCGAGGGCTTTTGTTGCTACTGAGTTTAGCGGGTAGCCTCTTGAAAGCTTTGTCTGGGACCCAGTCAGTCCAGGTGATGAGCAGTGCTGATATTTAGACTTCAGAGAATGAGCCCCCTCGCTAAATCTGACATCTGACATCGGATGGCGCCGAGGACTGTGCGTTCAGAGGGCAGTGGGGAATTTAAGAGCTTAGAAGCAAGAGGAGCATACTTCCATGTTCCTTTGACACTAACTGTCCTGTCATGCTCAGGAATGGGAGGCTTCCAGTGCTACTGAAATGTGATCTGCCACATGACAGCACAGTTACCACTGCAATTATAGCTTCTCCCAGTGGACTAGATGGTTTTTTGAGTATGAGTCACCTTTACAACTCAGGAACAACCTTTTCCTGTTTTTTTTGTGAGGACCTGGTGCTGTATTTCTTTGGCCAGCTTTAGCTAGTTAGCTCTGTTAATCAGTGCTGTCAAGAGAAGGATTTTGAAGCAGATATTTTAGTTGAGAAGACTTGAATAAACATGCTTTAATAGGATAGAAATGAGTAAATCTTCTCAAAGCCTTTATGTATCTGAATGCACTAAAGCCGCTCTGGTGCTTTTTTCCTCTATCAGATCCAGTCCCAGGGAAAAGTCTCCCCCACAGGCCCCCCTAAACCATCCAACAAACTGGATAACATGCTTGGAAGCCTGCAGTCAGACCTCAACAGACTTGGAGTCCAGACTGTTGCTAAGGGAGTCTGTGGAGCCTGCAAGAAACCCATAGTTGGACAGGTGAACTTTCTGAAACATCTACCGCTGGCATAGTTTGAGATACAGCATTACATCTTTTTCGTGCAAACAAGCACTTATTATTCCAATTATGAGTTAGTTCATTGTATCTTTGATTAGAATGCTTATTTTGTATTTTATCAGTGGTTTATTTTCAGACTTCTAATTTAGGAATCGCAATTTTATTTATAATAAATACACAAGGTTGACATAAACATAAAAATAATTTGTCTTCCATTAGTTTATCACCCAGGCATTCTGCATGCAAAAATCTTCGCCTTTGTTTAAGGTAGCCTGTCTCCATACCAGGTTGTGACCGCCATGGGCAGAACGTGGCACCCCGAGCACTTTGTGTGCACCCACTGTCAGGAGGAGATCGGCTCCAAGAACTTCTTTGAGCGGGATGGGCAGCCATACTGCGAGAAGGACTACCACAACCTGTTTTCACCCCGATGCCATTACTGTAATGGCCCCATACTGGATGTCAGTAATGCACACAAACACCCTCATATACATATATACTGTGGAGAATATTGTTTATTTATTCCCAACCTGAAAAACCTTAATGGAAAAAAAAACACTGTTTATTTCTTAATTCAGTTCAATTCAAGAACACTTTATTCATCCCAGGGAATTTAAAAGGAGTATGAAAGTAGCTTTAAAAGGCAGCACATGTCGCAGACTTGAAGGACACAGCAGTCAAACACATATAACACAGCAGTTGAACACACAAGTAAAGTGCTTGGTGAAGTGCGACAATGAAATCGGCAGACGTCTCGTGTCCAATCTTGTCCGATCACTCACAGCTGCTCTCCTCTCTCATTTGTCAGCGCTCAACCTTATCAGCACATGCACATTGAGTAACACATTGACACGTTTTCCGTAACACAAACGAGAATCACAGGGGCGCATCCTGCTACATCCACCTACGAAAAGGAAATGTGTGTCAGCATTGTTCTCTGGTTCATCATTTATTTCTGACTCATTTTTAATTGTTTGAATAAATGTTAAATATTGTTTGCTAGATTTTAGTAAAAAAAAAAAAAAAAGGGGGTAGATCGGAAGGGTTGATTGGAAGGGTAGATCTAAATGTAGCCACTGCGCCACCTGGTGGAAACAATAAGAATCACTTGTGCCCTAAAACTGTAAAAAAGACAGATTTAGAAAACTCTTTGGTGCAAATGTGGATAACCTGATTATTTGACTTCAGTGCTGAAGTGATTTTTTTTTTTTTTTTTTTACGAGCGGCACAAATTCATGCCTTTAAACACTAACTTTTCAGTTGAAGTTACCGAGTAAAACTAAGGACTGAAAAACATGATGTCACAGCATTCCAGTACCTCCCCCATTACCTCTGCAGATCTTGTCTGCCCTCTCCTGGTTTCTAGTTTTTTTTATTTGTTAATGAATAACACAGTGAAATCTTTTTGGCTTGTGCTCGTTTCACAGAAAGTGGTGACTGCTCTGGACAAGACATGGCATCCAGAACACTTCTTCTGTGCTCAGTGTGGATCCTTCTTTGGACCAGATGGTACAGTAGCAAACAGAAATGAGACTGAACTGAGTTAGCGTGTTGAGCGTTTATTGGGTAGCAAAGCAGACATGGTGTCCGTACTGAGATGAGTACTTTGTTGTTTCATGCCAAACAAGCCTTTTTGTGTCCGTTGATCATCAGGGTTCCATGAGAAGGATGGAAAGGCGTTCTGCAGAGACGACTACTTTAACATGTTTGCCCCTAAATGTGGAGGCTGTGCCCGCGCCATCCTGGAGAACTACATCTCTGCTCTCAACTCACTGTGGCACCCCGAATGCTTCGTCTGCAGGGTCAGCCACTCGGATCTACTCGTAATGCACCCAGAATCCTTTGTTAACCCATTCTCATGAATTCTGCAACCTTTTTTCTGATTTTTTTTTCCAGGAATGTTTCACGCCATTCGTAAATGGTAGCTTCTTTGATCACGACGGCCAGCCCTACTGCGAGTCGCACTACCACGAGCGGCGCGGCTCCCTGTGCTCCGGCTGCCAGAAGCCCATCACAGGACGCTGCATCACGGCCATGGGCAAGAAGTTCCACCCAGAACACTTTGTGTGCGCTTTCTGTCTCAAACAGCTGAACAAAGGCACGTTCAAGGAGCAGAATGAAAAGCCCTACTGCCAGATCTGTTTTGTTAAACTCTTCAGCTAGGCTGTGTCTTTGCGTTGGGTTGTTTCTGTGTGTGTGAGTGTGTGTTTGGTTGGTTTTTTCAATGTGTTAGATCCTCCCTAAGAGATATCAGTGCTGTCGGGCCAACATCTTTTAGTCCCATAATGTCAGCATTAAATTCTGTGGTGGAGGCTGAAGTCAGCGGTTGGTTAAGTCAAGGCTGGGGCTGCACAAATGATTGGAAGTCAGTTGGAAAGGTCCCACAGAAAAGCTGCAGAGTCCTGTGTGTGTGTTTGTAACAATCAGTCAGTCACAGAATCCATATCACTTCTCACTCTCATGCTGCAAAAAAGTAGCTAAAGGTCCTGAAGATGGCATCTAGGCAGCAGATCTTTTGGAAATTTTTGGGTGTGTCTGTCCTCTGTTGTTGCGTCTCATGAGTGATCGAATCGATCCAGGAAGTTTGGAGCTGTTCCACAGTGGTATTGGTGATGTGGCGTCATTGTGAATTCATGTTAGTCCCATCACCTGTCAGTGCTACAATGGATCAGTGAACATTTTAGGCTCAATTATATTTTTCCATTAAGGTTGTGTGTGAATGCTCAGCTGAGTGATACATTTTAAAATATATTTGATCATACAGAACAGGACAAGGCAACACAACGATATCGTGATATAATCATATTAAGAACTCTACCACAATCGCTCCTTTGTGGGCAGGTCAGTCATCATTCAACTCATTCAACCAGCCAAGACCACCAGAGGTGTTTTGTGAAGGCCTGTCCTGCTCCCTCTTTGTAATCAGTGGTAGATGCCTTCAGAGCGCATGTTCATTCAGTGTGTCAGTGGGGTTTAACTTCTGAGAGGGCATTGATGAGAGGGAAAAGATGCCTGTTTGTTCCCCCTCTCTCAAGACTGTTTCTGACAAAGCCCAAAGAGTTTCCTTTGGAGATTCCGTCTCATATTGAAAAAACAACTGATAGCGCCTGTGTGTGTGAACATTTATAAACATAAGGGTCAGATAAGGAGCCCTTTTTTAATTGCCCCATCGCAGGGCAAGACCTTGTAGCATATGGTGATTTTCTGCAGATATGAGGCAGGTGCTTGATTGGACCGTGGAGAGAAATGTTTTAAAATGCGTCGGATGTTCAGAGCTTGGCCTGAAAAAATGTATTTTTTCTATTTTTGGAAACTATTGAGGTGCCAACAACCATGAAATCGTACGTGCACAGAGACGCACCGAACTTGTGGTGCACGGCTCGGTCCCACGCTGCACACCGGCCTCTGGATGGGACCGTCTTGAGGTGCATTTCTCAGTTGTTAAGATGTTATCTACTGCTTATTTTTCTACTTCCACTATGAAATGTTGTCAGAGCAGGTTACATTCACATTTATGCCACTGATTTTGTTTTTCCTGTTGCAGTGATCTTTTTCTGCTCCGCATTTGAATAGCTAATGGTGACAATGATTTATATCTGAGTTAAATGTGCCGATGTTCCCAAGAGTTAAGGCCCACAGAAGTTTATTATTCTAGTGCTGTGTGCCAACACAATATATTAACGTACAATAAACTTTTTTTCCTTTTTTTTTTGTGAATATATCTACACATTACAGCTGATTGGAAGTTTAAAATTGTTCAAATCTGTTGACAAATATACATTAATGCTCACATTACTATGCAAAGAGAGGTGTTGATGGCACCAAAGAGAGGTGTTGATGGCACCTTCCCATTTCACTCATGCTGGGTGTGTTTGCTGATCAGAAAACATCTTAAAACAAAATCAGTGTCAAACCTCTGTCCAAATCTGTGTAGTGACTGATTTTACCGTTACTGGAGTTGCTTTTGTGATTTGTCACGTTGAATTTTTGATCACTCGGTGTGCCAGGACTGAACAGTGTCCACATGGGTTTTACTGTTGTGCCAAATGTGTCAGTGCAATAAGGTCTTATACACTGTGGGGTTTGCAACGTGAGCTGAACTCCTCGTCTGCTGCAAGCATCCTGACTCAAGACACAAACGTTTACACTGTATTAGACAAGCCAAGGAGGAAATACATTCAGCAGACAGTACAGCATCAGATTAACAGGAAGTAGCAATTTTGCCCAATGTTTAACTGCTTAAAATTTTGATTTAACAGAATATAAAAATAAGAATTTAATAACTAAACCTTGCTTTATAAGTGGAGACATTTATGTGACTATTTACCATTTAAATATGAGCCATGTTTTTTATTTTTTGGGGCTTTTTTTTGGGGTGTAAACCTGGATATCTTAATTGCTGCAAATAAATACTTTATTTCTGGCATTCGTTATATGTTGTCTTTGGCTCATTATTTGCATTTGAAATCTACAGGTTTGTTTTTTTTTAACTATAAACTTGCACAAATGTTCAGCAGTGATGCAAATTCACAAAATCAGAATTGAGATGAGCGCACAATATACTACCTCTCACAAGCAGCTCATTACAATTACAGAAATGTACAGAAGTGACAATATTAAGGTGCATAGATTAATAATATTCTGTAATTTTATTGAAAGCTCAAGGAAACTATCTGAAGTTTATTAGAACAGGTTGCAAGGCTGCCGCCAGTGGCACCAGTTTAACTCCAGTAGCTCCAACCGGACGGTGAAGTACCACTGAAGTACCAAGAGAGACACTGATCTTTGGATTTGTTAGTGATCTAACACACCTAACAAACACATGGACAGGACAGCACATCTGTCTGGAAGGGAGGGCTTAACACACGAAGTCTGTACTTTGTCAGAATTCTGAGCCTTCGAACGAGCGCCGGGAGGTCTGGGTGGCTGTCGACAATCTCCAAGATTTCCAGGTTCTGCAGCTGGTGAAGGTCTAAGAAGTTTTTTTCGGGGATGTGTTCGTGGCGAATTTTGAGGCTCTTGAGGTTTGGGAAAAGTTTGGGGATTTGAGATGCCTTGGCTCCCAGGTGTGAAGGCCAGGTGTCCAAGTGCAGGTGCTGTAAATTTGGTATCTGTGCTGCTAACGCTGCCATATCCTCCAGGGAAAGATTTGAATCATGCAGTGTCAGATCTGTGAGCGTGACTGGAATGGAGGAGACATAGGTCTTGACAGGTGGGCCCTTTACAATGACCAGCGTGGACAACTCATGAAGGTCACTCAGCCAGTTACTCATGGCACTCGAAGGCTCATCTCCTGGCATTTTCCGAGGCACGTCCTTGTAGAAAACTGCAAAACGCTTTAGCTGAGACATGTGTTTCATTGCATTCTCCGGCAGTAATTGACCCCTGCCAAGAATTTCCAAACTTGTCAACTGGCACGCGTTTGGTTCAAGGACTGGAAAGTTATCCAGGTCGGTTGTTGGAAAATACATATGCAGCGAAAGATGCTGCAGTTTAGGCAGGGCAGCAAGTATGGGCTTAATCTTTGAAAATGGAATTCCCCAGTTTATTTCATGAAAGACAAGTGACGTGAGGTTTTTAAACTGGCACACAACAGAAATGTTTCTCAAGATGTCATTGAAGGGATTGTTACACAAGCTGAAGTGTGTGAGCTGCTGGCGTAGAGACTCCGTGGAAACGCTTTCCAAATCAACCATATAGGCGCTTCTAATAGCCAGAGATTTTAAACTTTTAAAGCCGCTGAGGTATTGGAGGTCCACTCCGATGCAGCCGTCCATGACCAGGACGGTGACTGCGGGGAGCGACGACGCCACAACTTTAACGTGTTTGGAATGACTGTTCCTCAGCACCACACTGGAGACTTTTCTCCTTCGAAGAGTTTCCCAAAAAAAGGTATCATAGGAGCCACTCACAAAGTCCAAAACTACCGACCAGTCTCTCCAAAGCGATGGGTGGTCGATTAATTTTCTGAAATAAGTACATGACGCACGGACGCATGACTTCTCGGCAGTTGACAGATAACTAAAAACGTGGCTCCACACCTCCGAGGGAAACAACTCGGCCGGATTCACCATAATCTTACAGGCTGTGTACGTCTCCTTCCCCACGTCAAATGCGTTTCCTGTCGTTGTTGTTGTCTTCTTTTGAGCTTTTAAAAGCGGCGCAATCGTAACTTTCTCCGTTGTCGGGAGCATGCACGCGAATCCGGAACCGTTCTGCTCCACATCACGTCTGCGCATGCGCGAACGCATGGGTATTTTTACTGTATTGTGATTTTTCACGCCCAGTTTTTATGTGTCTTACGTCTTTCCAGGGTGTGTAGACCAAAGGAAATGTTACATAGTTTCAAGATTCATGTCCCCAAAACAAAACTTCACATTAATGTCGCAGTAATTAGTTTTATACTTGGTGAGAAATTCAGCATATGCAAACACACAGAAATTCAAATATACTGTATAACAGTAGCAGACTAAAGGAGCAAATTATTATTTCTTTAAGGGAAAAAAAAGACTGGAAATTACAGAAAGAAAAAACAAACTAACAAAAAATCAAGATGTGACAACAAATCAGGACACATCTGGCCAGGACACATCTGAGAAATAAGATCGAAGGTCAAGGCCAAGGGGCTTTGATCACGAAGAACTTTACTTTACCTTGTGTTACTACAGCCTATACACTGTATATAATATACTACTGGTACAGGTTAACTTGTAACTATTTTTAAGTTTAACATCCTCCACCCCCTCTCTTTCACACAACCCTTCTGAATTAATTAAACCTTTTTCATGCCTTTTTAGCAGAAAATTGTTTTGGTATACAAGCATATAAGTTTGTAGTTATGTGACAAATGTAATTATTTCTACATGCTCAATTCTGTGATCTACCATTCAGATTCACTTTGGGCAACATCTGGACCATCTCTAGCTGTTTAATCCATATATTTTTGACTGCATTACTTAGCCTATCACATCCTTTACTTTTAAGTTGTTTTGAATACTTCCAGCAATCAGGTAATACTTTTATTAAGGGTTCTTCTTCCCAAGAACCTTTTATTCTACCCAATAAGACAATTGTGGAGTATTTCTGGTTCGGGACTTAAGTTGTTTAGGCCCATATTCACCACATCGCAACAATTTAAAATTTTTAAAAAGCTGTGATTTGAATATAACGTTAGCTGTTAGCAATTTAGGATCCAGAGACAAAAGAAAATAAAGAGATAAGACATCACTATGTACATCACTTTTTATAACGTTTTGGTTTGGTTTTGGGTTGTTTTTTTTTTAACTCTTTTCTTATTGGCTGTGCAGCAACACAATATGATACACAGTATGTTTTAAAGCCTTGTTGGGAAAAGGGAAGGAAGGAAGTAAAAAGCTTTGGATGGACAGCAACAGAGAAAGCAAAAAAATTCAAAATAGACCAACTAAAGGTGAGTCCAATAGTACCACTATCAGCAATTCCTCCATGGATATTACCAGCTCCAACAGTTGATTTGACACTATTAGAGAAAAATAACAATAGAAGCACACACAACATACAGTATAGACAGTTATCACAATTATGTACAGATTTACAGAGACGCATCAAGAAGTTCAACAAGTAGATTAGGAATATTTGTTCCAGAAGTAGCAAAAAGGGCCAGTTAGTAGTTAGTTGTTAGTAGTCAGGGTAGATTTTCTATGGGTGCGCACACACAGTGGAACAATAGGAAATGAGTTAGCAGACAAAGCAAAGGAGGCGACAAAGTATACTGTACTAGCACTGATTTAGTACGTAATCTCAGCAAAACAGAAGTGAGGGATATTGTCAGAGAAAAAAGGAAAGGTGGCAGTGGGAGGAAGAGAAGAAAGGAAGGTGGTATTACAGAATACAAAGGAAAGTTGGGGACATGAGAGCAGGAAGAAACAAATGAAGAAAGAATAATATTAAGAATGAGATTTGGACACACAGGGCTGAACAGCACATTATTTAAGATAGGGAAACAGGCAACAGGTAGGTGTAGTTTGAAATGGTGAAGCATATTTTATTTGAGTGTGAAAAATATGAGGCAGAAATAAGGAATTTGACCAGGAAACTTAAAAGTACGAAAAGTCAACTTAGTGTAGAAATTTTGAGACAAAAAGCAGAATGAAAGGAATTTCAAATTCTGTTTCAGTATTTTAGGGAAATAAAATATGAGCAGGATATAGACACCTCTTTTTTTTTTTTTTTTTTAAATTAAATTAGATTGAGTAAAGATCCACACTCCACATCAGTTGGTGGCGGTAATACACCAATTTGTTGCTTGCCAACCGCCAAGAAAACCCAAGAAGAAGAAGAAGAAGAAGAAGAAGAAGAAGAAGAAGAAGAAGAAGAAGAAGAAGAAGAAGAAATGATTGATGTCCAAACTATCCAATAGCTGTAGAGCTTTCCGTCGCTCCCCCTAACTGTACTGTCATTGGCCACTTGCCTGATATATATCCTCCTTGTCTCAACGTTCTTCCTCTTTCTTTCACGCGACCCTCGTGTTTAAGGTTGGTATTTTTTCATTCGTATTTAGCAGGCTGTAGTTTTGTCATACAAGCATATAATTTCGGTGTTATGTGCCAAATTTAGTTGTTAATTAAATTTATTGTATGTTGTATCTAACGACGCGATCCATTACCCGTAAAAATGAATAATGTTAGAGCCTAGTGCGGCCTGCTAACGCTAGCTTGTTACTAGCCGTATTACGTTAGCTCTTTAGCGGCACTCTTCAGACTATATTGCAATACTTTGATGGTGTAACTCGATTTTTTTCTCTTGGAATTCAGGTTCAACCTTGTCTTTAAACCAGCTCCTAAGCGATCCTTGGAAGCACTGCAAAGATGCCCAGGGAAGACAGGGCCACGTGGAAGTCCAACTACTTTCTGAAAATCATCGTAAGTGTGTGCGACGCATATAAGTTTCAATAATTAAAATGCTAACTTCTGTGGGGGTTTTTCCCCTGCTAATCATTTTGCCCTTTTTATTTTTTAGAAACTTCTGGACGATTTTCCCAAATGCTTCATTGTGGGTGCGGACAATGTCGGCTCCAAGCAAATGCAGACTATTCGACTTTCCCTTCGGGAAAAGGCTGTGGTCCTGATGGGCAAAAATACAATGATGCGTAAAGCCATACGTGGACATCTGGAGAACAATCCTGCCCTGGAGAAGTGAGTTGGCTTGTGTATAGAGATGTAGCAGGATAAGTTACAGTGCAGCTTGTGAAGTGCTGTGTTGTCGTTCCCCCTGCAAAAACTAACCTGTTTCCAGCTATCCCTGTATGTCTTCCTCAGTGGACACCCAGGGACGCAAGGTCTCAGACAGTTGTCACATCTGTCAAGTGGTAAATGTGATTTCATGTATGGATATATGCTAATTATTGCGTGGTTTGACAGGCTTCTGCCACACATTAAAGGAAATGTGGGCTTTGTCTTCACCAAGGAGGATCTTGCTGAGGTCAGGGACTTGCTGTTGGCCAACAAGGTAACTATCAAGAAATTACACATGCATTTATGCTGACAGGATAGGAGTTATAGTGATGTTTAACTAGTTTAATTGGAACGGGTGAAATTCAATCACAAATGAGCATAACCATGCAGGTTAGGTTACAATGCAGCCCGTGTAGTGCTGTTTTGTCGTTCCCCCTGCAAAAAGTGACATGTTTCCTCGCTATACCTGTCAAGTCATCATCCTTTGACTGACAGGGACGTAAGGTTTCAGACAAGTAGCCTTATATGTCCGATGCTTATTTCCGCCCACCTTTTAGGGTTGATTTGTATTGTTTAATCCGAGGTACCTGCAGCTGCCCGTGCTGGAGCAATTGCCCCTTGTGATGTGACCGTGCCTGCCCAGAACACTGGACTGGGTCCTGAGAAGACCTCCTTCTTCCAGGCTCTGGGTATCACCACCAAGATTTCTAGGGGAACTATTGAGATCTTGGCAAGTTTTTTTTATTATTATTATTATTTTTTTAAGTGATGGCTCGACTGATCTTAAGATTAACCTGGGGTGTGATTACCTGGTTTTATTCAAATCAAGTATTTTTCCTTTGCAGAGTGATGTTGGTCTGATCAAGACCGGTGACAAGGTTGGTGCCAGCGAGGCCACGCTCCTCAACATGCTGAACATCTCGCCCTTCTCCTATGGACTCATCATCCAGCAGGTTTATGACAATGGCAGTGTTTACAGCCCTGAGGTGCTTGACATCACAGAGGCTTCACTGCATGCCAGATTCCTGGAGGTGAGGTTCAGTAACACATGTCATAATTCAATTACTTTTTTGCGTCCTTGTGTATTGCTCATGATGGAAAACTTGTGACCTAGGGTGTGAGGAATGTTGCAAGTGTGTGTCTGGAGATTGGCTACCCTACTCTGGCTTCAGTGCCCCACACCATCATCAATGGTTACAAAAATGTCCTGGCAGTTACTGTGGAAACTGACTACTCCTTCCCACTGGCAGACAAGGTACACACAAAAAAACTGAATTTCTACGCTTGTGCAATTGTTAGAAGAAACTTTCACTTCAATCAAAGATGGAGACTAAAGTATGGATTTGCCTGTCCTCATAGGTCAAGGCCTACCTTGCTGATCCTTCTGCGTTCGCTGCTGCGGCACCTGCAGCAGCTGCTGAAACTGCTGCAGCTCCAGCTGCTGCCAAGGAGGAGGCCAAGGAAGAATCTGAAGAGTCAGATGATGACATGGGTTTTGGTCTGTTTGACTAAAGCAAATGTAATGATGAATCAATAAAACCAGGATTCAATAAAAAATATATAGATTAATCTATTTACTTTGGAAGAAATTCACTCATTTTTGGGATCGTGCGTACTCAGGCATGTGACTGGCTCAATGGGGAATGACAACTTTGACAAAATGGTGGGGAAATGCTTTTAGGGTATAAAGATTGACTACAGCTACTATCAGGTTTCAGAATATGCGTAAAGCCAGATATAAGGGAAGTACAATTGTGTAGGGTCAGGTAGTTGGTTGTACAACTACATCAAATATTCAGAGATCTATTTGATCAAACTTGGATAAAACTATGTAGCAGCATTAATAGAAAAAACGGTCAAAATTGGCCCAAATAACATTTAGTTGTGAAAGTCAGATCACCTATACTAGATCTAGTTCCTTAACGATGTTTAAAAACGTATAAAAGTAAAGGAAAACGTAACAAAAGCATGCTTAGACTGCACTACTGCAACTCATTACTGTCAGGATGTCCAAATTATACCATTAATAACCTGACAGGAATCAGCATATAGGTCACATATATAATAGGTCACAGATCATTTCTCTGGTTTTAGTTTCTCCACTGGTTTCTGGTGAAATTCAGAATAGACTTCTTCTCCTACTAACATATAAAGCTCTCAGTGGACTATCTCCATCATACCTGCAGGATCTCACCTGCACGGCTAAAAGAACACTCGGATCACGGTGTGCAGGTTTACTTGTAGTTCCTAGAATTCATAAAAGTGGACTGAGAGGACGAGCCTTTAGTTATGGAACCAGTTACCAACCTGGGTCTGAGAGGCAGACACCACGTCCGCCTTTAATATTAAAACGTAAAACCTTTCTGTTCAGTAAAGCGCACAGTTAGCATCTCCTCTTTTACCCAGCCGGCTTTCAGCAGGAGGGTTCCTCTTTGTAAGTTTGGTCCTGCTCAAGGTTTCGTCCTGTTTAAAGGGAGTTTTTCCTTGCCACTGTGCTTACCTGGGGGTTCAAGCTCTGGGTTTCTGCCTCTATAAAGAACCTACAGACAAATTTTTATTGTAAAAGTCGCTATATGAATAAAACTGAATTGAATTGACTTGAATTGAATTTTATTTCTTAGAAAAGACAGACCGGAAGTCGCATCCGCTTTAGCACATTGTTTGATGGTTGTTAGCGTTGGGTTAGTCCATTATGGCTGAGGTAAGACTTTGTCTCAGAATTTTACGATCTATGAAATGTATCTCATTAATCGTGTCTTTGTGTTAAAATGTTAGTTTGTATTGTTTTCAAGCGTCGTTCCTCTTCTTTATCGTTGCGTTAATTTGTAAGCAGACAAAACGTACCGCCGTTTTAGCAAATGCTAGCTTATGACGTGACGTTATGAGTCTACCTTTAAAATCTGCCAATTATTTTTCGTGTAATGTGTATTTTTCTACGAATACCTTTATAAACGTCATCGATGCCGCATATATTAGCAGTGTCATTATATTAATAGGATAAAAGAGGAATGTCGTGTTGTTGTTGAAATGTTGACTGGCCTAGCTAGCGGTTGTGTGGATCGATCTAGCTAGCTAGCTAGCTACTGCGCTATTTAAAACATATTAGAATGTACATTTCTATTTCAGGAAAAACTGGGTGTGACATTTAATTTAGTGAAGCTACACCATTCCACAAAATAGCAACACAGTCTAGCTAAGCGCGCTATGTACTACTGGGCCTGACGGATGGTTAATGAAAGATTCAAATGATTTTTGGGTTCTGTCCAGACTCACAGTTTGCAGAATCTCCAGCAGCCAAATGTCTCTTCCAAAGTGTTCATCCAGAGAGACTACAGCTCAGGAACAACCTGCAAGTTTCAGACAAAGTTCCCCTCTGAACTTGAATCAAGGGTCTGTAATTTTTATTGTTTAATTGTCTATCCTGACTAACGATTGAATTCAATTTGTTTTATCATGTCTGCTTCACTTTTTTTTGTGCTTGTACAGTAATCTTGTATGTCCAGAAAGGCAACATTAAATAATTAACCATTATTTAATTGTTTGTGATCTGTTATGCAATTTCAGCTTGATAAACAACAGTTTGAAGAAACTGTCCAGACTTTGAACAACCTATATGCCGAGGCAGAGAAGCTGGGGGGAAAGTCTTATTTGGAGGGCTGCCTTGCTTGTGTAACTGCATATACAATCTTCCTCTGTATGGAAACACATTATGAAAAGGTATGTGCTCTTCTGTCGTCTGATGAGGTCATCAAACTGAATATTGGATTATTATGTTGTTCCTATACTTGAATAATATTGCTTTTATGGCAATGTTCATTTTAAGCGCTTGCATCCGTTGCTGTTTAGGTGTTAAAGAAGATTGCCAAATACATAAAGGACCAAAATGAAAAGGTATATGCACCGAGGGGCTTGCTGCTGACTGACCCCATAGAGAGAGGCCTCAGAGTTGTATCCTTCTGCTGTCAAACTTGACCTTTACACTTTTTGTTGTGTTTGTTCAAAGTTGACCATAATTGTTTTATGAATGTCTATTTGCTCAGGTTGATATTTATCCTTGTTAGAATTGTGTGTGTTCCCTTAACTTGATATCTTTTAGGTTGAAATCACAATTTTTGAAGACAGAAGTGTTGGCTCCGGAAGATAGATGCACATCATGAAAAAACACCAGATACTTTTCATTTCGCTCGGCTGCAAATGTTCAGACATTTGTATGTTCTTTCTTGATGAAAACTGTATATAATCTAATCTTTTTTCTTATAATTTATAACTTCTATACTTGCTGTCTATCCCTCTGTGTTTTATATATTTTTATACATGCTGTGATGATGAATCAATGACATTCAATAGTGCCATTGTGTTGATTTTATGAATGTTTTGCCGATTTTGTTTTGCCACTGTGTTGTAGATTTTTTTTGTTTTTGTTTTGTTCTTTGCATAAAAGTGACCTCCAGGGGGGAGATGATATTATGAAAAATGACTTTTGTAACTTAAAGCATGCTTGCTTCTATGTGAAAAGGTAATGTAATGCATCATTTTAAAATTATTATATCTTGGTTATTATACAGCAACACTTATTCTTCCATACTGTCTTGTTTCTTAAAAGTCTCAGTATGTCAAATGTTATCCCTATTTTAATAACCACACAGTAACATACTAACTTGAGACTCTTTGGACTTCACAGAACATGTTTAAAATGTTTGTGGTGTTTATTCCAGGTGTATACTTTTCCTATCTATATTCTGACCTACTTAAATAAAATGCATTTTCCAAAAGTATGAAGTGTCGCTTACGTTGAATTACGGCTCATAAAAAACAAAACAGATTAGCCAGAAAAACTAAACGGCTAAAGAACAGCACATTTACTTTGAAAAGCCAGACCGGAACCTTTATAAGGGGAAGTCTTACGGAAACCAACAAGTTAGCCACTGAACATCGGTAGTTGCTAGTTGTGTATGTTCATATGGACTCAACACTTTGCTTTCAAAAAAACAACATCGTATTACGACTACAAAGGTAAGACGACGTAATTGCCATCTGCTACTCTTGCAAACCATCCTTGGTATTTTAGTACTAATCGTTCAGTTCCTGAATTGGAAATCAAAGCAGCAACGTTTTAGCGCAATTGTCCTATTTTTAACTGATCTTAAAATTGATTAAATTATTTTTCTTGGTTTCTCTCCTTATAACAGTAAACAGTCGTTGTGCAATAGAGAGATATCTAAACTACTGCCGTGTGTGAATTTGTCTTTGTATGTATCCCTTCCACTAGTAGTTTCCAGCAGTTCGAATTTTTACTTTATTTACAATCCTTGCGACCCATGTGTGGATAAAGCAGGTACAGAAAATGGATGGATGGACTTTTTTCTTTTACAATCCCCACAGAACTCACATTTTTCTGTCAACACCGGCGTTGCCATGGATTGCAACACTTATCTTCCAAAGCAAGAATGTCAGTTCTTGCATCTGGTCATGGATGAGTTGGAAACATACCAAAGTGACGGCAACAGAATGCGGTACTGAATGACTTAATGAAATAATGAAATATGTTGAATTATAGTTCCCCCTGATGTTACTATTCCAGAGGACAAACGTGGTATCGTTGTGTTTGTCTGCCCAGCGTGCTCCTGTTTCCACCTCTGCCCAGCAGACTGAGATATTTGATCCACAGTCACATAGAGGACCTTCCAGACCTCACCAGCTTCTCTGTAGGAGAGCGGTGGTACCGTAGAGTGGTGGTCTGCTATTCTGACCTCAGGTACTTTATTTACCTCAATTCATGCTGGTTTTTAATTTCATGCCTAAGCAAAGATAGTTTTGCATTGTGTTTTTTTTAATAGTGTGTGATTTTTTATTTATTTATTTATTTTCCCCAGCAGGGACAGTGATGAAGAGGGAGATGTAGACCCAGAGAGCAACGACAGCGTCTGGGAAGAACCCACAATGACTAAAGACAGGAAACATGAGGAAGAGACTATTGCAAAACCTAAAACATCAAACCAAGCACACCACCGAGGACCTAAGAGGCCAGACAAACCCCTCTACATGCCCCGAGCAATGCGAGAGAGACTGTCTTTACAGAATTCACAAAAAACCCCTGGGGTTAAAATTTTAACCAGTCCAGCTGCAGATGGCTGCATCTGCACATCGTCTGAGCCCTTCATGCCTGAAACTACAGAAACTGCAAAGTCATCATCCACAGCCACACAGGAATGTCTCCTCAATGCAACAGAGTGTGTCTACAAGTACCTGGATGACACTCCGGCCTTTGGACCAGGTGAGGCCAATTCTGAAGCCTGGGAACCGCCTCTGTTGTCCTTGGCTCATATGACTTTGGGCAATGATGAGAAGGACAAGGAATTTCTCCCAAGTGTGTCATGCCCAGATTTAACTGAAGAGGTAAACTTACTTGTTGTTGTCGTTTTTAATATAAAAAGCTTTATTCTTAGAATAAATTATTTATGGTGCGTCTGTTCCGTCAGATTAAGATGCACCTGAAAGAGGCCTCGACTGTTTCCATTGAGCATGCTCACAACGACTACTTTGTTTACTTGAGCATCGACATCAATCTGGACGAGTTTCGTCACGTCATCGAGATCTATGATTTCCCTCCCGCATTCAAGACAGATGACTTGCTGGACGCTTTCGCAGAATACAGGTATAATCTGTGAGATTAGATCAAAATTTTGATAATTTATTTTATTTTAAAATGCATTTTTCCTGTCTGTCTTCAGTAATGGCGGAATAAAGATCAAGTGGGTCAACGACACGCACGCTCTGGGGGTTTTCGCCAGTGATTCAGCAGGTATGAGACGCTGCTTACAGTGAATGTGGTAGTTGCTGTTACGGTTAAAAATATACTCATATCTTCAGCAAACCATGCTCTCTCCATCGTCCATCCGATGCTGAAGGCCAGATCTCTGGCTGAAGGGAGTAAAAAGGCCAAAGCCAAGGCCTTCAGATCGGCAGGTAATTCATTCAGTTCATTTCAGACAAGCAGCAACAGATTTTGTTTTCTTTATTTTTACTCTAGATGGTTGTTGTTTTCTAGAGTTTATTCAGCCAGTGAAGGAGCGTCCTAAAACAGATTGTGCTGTGGCTCAGCGGATGGTTACCAGAGCTCTGGGGCTGCAGAAGCGAAGCAGAGTTCAGAGGTACTGAGGTAAATCACTATCACTAACCCCAGATTTGAACAAAAACCTCTTTATTCTCTGTTCATATGAATCATGAGAGTCACATAGATTGGCGTCCAATTTTTTTTTTTTTTTATTTAAAAATGTAATGCAGACAAGCTAAAAAGAAGCAATAAACAGCAAAGTACCTTTTATGATGGAAGTCAAGGCTCCTTCAGTTACATTAAAATAATTTACAGAACGATGAGTCGTTTTCACATAGATTTGTGGATTTTATAGTATACCCACAATGCACTTGTTATCCCTGATGATGACAATAATGTAACAGAAGCGAGAGTGGGACTCACAGATGATGAAATTCTGTGTATTATTGCAACCAAGCAAAAAAATGATAATAAATAAAACAGTTTCACAACTGAGCTCAAGTATTTCGAACACAAATCCAAAATTGCCCACCTAATTATGGTATTATGCGATGTAAAATAACTATTAACAAATCTGAGAAGCTGCTGTTATTTAGCACCATGAGAGCAGAAAATGTATAAATAAACCCATAATCTACAGACTAATATGTTCATTAGTAGAAAGTCTGTTTAGATTATGTTGCTCTTTTGTCCTCAGTTATCCAATACTGTGGCACACGTCACAGTGAGAAATCAACATTTTCCCTGATATTCTCCTTAAAAAGCACCAGCTAAAAACCTTCATTCCATTAATGAAGGTGCTAAAAGATACATACATATTTGTCAGATGAATGGAGTTTATAGGTAAGCACTTCAGTTTTCTACCAAATTATCTGTTGATTCAACTGAGCTCTGATTCCAAACAATCCGACACTACTCCAAAGAAGCTCAGCAGTGCAGCGCCCAATAGTGGTTGTTGAAAATGAAAATATGTTTTCCTAATGTCTGGCCATCATTCGCATCCATTTTCTTCTGGGTCTACCTGTGCGAGAGCTGGTTGGTCAGCAGTCCAGGGAAGGTTTCATCCGTCTCTGAACTCATTGATCCTCCTGTAATCATAAACATGTTAATAAATTCCAATTCCAATGTTGAAGCTTGTGGTCCAACAACGATCTGAAGGTTTACCCTCAAAAAAGATACGTAATGTGTGATTACTGATAAAATCTGACATGTTGGTGCTTTTTATTATTATAATGTGATCATGTTTTCAACAGAAAACCCCAACAGAAGACTGCTGTCATTCACTAACAGAAGACCTCAGATCGCCCAGCGTCACAGCTTCTTCGATGGCGGCTGTAGGTTTTATGGCGAGGTAGGACACTCAGAGGTCAACGTTTAACCCACTGATGTGTCCACAAGCAACACGTCAACGTGGATTGTCCGTCACCCAGTTTACGTCGAGCTTATATGCCTGAGCTGAAAGCCAGAGATGCTTTAGAAACTCAAGCACTTATTGTTTGTAAGTGTGAATGGAAACAGATGTTTGCATGTAGCCTTCAAATTTAAGTGAATTTTAAGAGTGGTTTTCAAACTGGAAGCTAAATTTTGTTTCAGCAGTCAGGCAGATTTGTATATGTTTTCCAAAATCACACTACTGGGGTAGCATGCATTCACTACTACAGATGTTTAATCTGTCTAAAGCCAGCACATGTAGATAGTTGTAGTTAAAAAGGATGGCTTGTTTTAAAATATCTATTTATCAGTCCACAGAATTAAAATTATGTGGTTTGTTAACTGTTTTCTGTTACTTTGTGAATATTTTTTTAATGATGCAAAATGCTATTTTTATGAACTGAAACTGTCTAGTTTGGTGTTGTTTAAAAAAACATTTCCTTGAACTAATCTACCCCTGATGCGAGAGTTATTTATCTGTGGTTGTCTATTACAATATATTTAATTACCAGAAGAATTAAGTTACGTCCATTCAGTATTTTAAAATAAGAGTAATTTTACTATTACTGTTCAGTCCCATCGTTTACAAACGTGATGTTGAAAAATGAAATAGAATTTAATTTGCGTTATCCACATTTGCCACTAGGTGGCACTGTGTCTATAATATTGTGTTACGGAAGATGACGTCACTATGAGACGTTTTGTGAAGATTAGATCGAGGTTTTACTGTCAAACGGTGTTTGACAGGATATGTTGGCCTCACCTGTACGACAGTTGTACGTCCATATCCTTTGTCCGTCGTAGCGGGAGCGGCACTTCATAATGTTGTTGGTGTAATCTGATTCTGCAACCTCATAATTGGGATTTATCACAACCTGGGAAAAGGGAAATAAAGTTAAAGAGCAAAAAAGTTTAACTAAAACAGGAGCGGTTTGACTGACAGATGAGAATTCTTTTTACCTGAAAGATGTAGTCACCAGGCTTTAGGTCTGTAATGTCTATCCACTGACAGTCGATGTCATGCCTGTAGGTATCTGAGCAACCAACTGAGATTCCCTGTGCACCAAAGTTTGCACATTCATACCTCTTCTGGATTCCTGTCAACATTCATTATGAAACTATTGAGTCAAGGGTTGTTTTATTCAGTACCTTCACTAAATCTGATGATTTTTTTTAATGTATAGCATCAGAGATTTTAACATATATTCACAGTTCTTGGTAGAATAATTGTGAAAAAGTTGTATTCACCCTCGTCACAATGAGTATCCTCCAAACAGAAGCTAGCTTTGTGTCCTTCTGCCACTTTGGTGCCATTCAGACTTAGCAAGTCATAGTGAGTGAAAACCTCCATGCTGTGGTAATGTCTGGATGAGACAAGACAACACAATGCTGAAAATATCCTTTATGTACACTGCAAGTATGTGAGACACACCCCGACTTTTGCACTCCATGTATGTGACTTGGCATCAGCATTACCATGTGGGACTGTGGAGTCATTGGTTGGTGCCGTGTTAATGTCTTACCTGTGACACTCGTGCCAGACCCAGGATTGGTGACCCGCCCGTGGCCTGAAATCAGTCTGCCCATTGTTCTGAATCTGGGAGGAGAAGCGGAGAAGGCGGCGGTAGGAGCTGGAGTCGGCGTTGTCAGCACTTTTGGACAAGCACTTCTCCTCCAGGGCGCACTGGAGCACGTACATGGGTCTGTCCTCTAAGTAGGTGGTCTGTTCAACAAGCTGGGCATTGAGAACCAAATCTGGGGCAGCTGGGATGCAAACACAACCCCAGAGTCCAGCGGTTAACAACAATGAGCTCCGAATCATCAAGTTAATATTCAAGTGCTACAAATTTATACTGTCCCAGTATGCCTTTAAATACTGTTAACAGGACCCGGGATAAACGTTCAGCAGTTTTTAATTATTAAACATGTTCATCCAGCAGTCACTGCATCTTCCACTAAAAGGTTTTCTTACTCTGAGTACAGGAGATTCCAGCAGCAAATCGTCCACCTCCTTTGGGGCAATTTATGTGTTTGCCATGGTGCAAACACTGATCCAGTGTTAGCTCGGTTCCTGAACATCTCACTCCGCTCATCACCACTGCATCAGCTGAGGAATCTCCTTGCCAATAATGTGTTTCCTGATTAAAGAGACAAAGAAAGATAACACATGACACAGTCAGAGTCATACCTTTAGACTAGCCTTTAGACAGTCAGTACAAATGCATTTTGGGACATTTGATGCAAGTTCCTTCCTGAGTAGACTTTAATGATAGGTTACCTCAGTTCCCCTCAAATCTATGGTTTATTACCCATCTTCTTCCCACACTACTGTCCTCACTGTCCTGCGTCAGCATTACAACATTTTTCCCTCTCTTCTCATCATCTAAGAGTGTGGAGGATTCATGGGAAAGAGACCAGGCTGGGGGAAAATACGTGGGGGGAATATATAGTGATGGGTTGAGTCAAACGGCCATACAGCTGTGTAGTTAAGCTGTGGGTCATTTGTTCCATCTGCTGGTGGGATTTGCCTGGTCAAATATCTAAAATCAAGCAGAAACAGCCTCTTGTGTGGCAGAGTAAATCACAAACACATGGCAACCCTGAACACGCGATCAACAGCTCAAGTTAATGGCATATTTTAATGGCTTTTATGATACCTTGGTGTCATTACTCGTCGCGATGCGTTTTGGAGGTGACCGCAGACTTACGAGGACATGTTTACATGTTTGTTCATTACGAGTTTATATATCTGTCACACACAGAATTTAATGAGATAAACTGTTGGTCATATCCTGTCCAA
The DNA here is from genome assembly GCA_016586285.1 of Arothron firmamentum. Lineage (NCBI taxonomy): Eukaryota > Metazoa > Chordata > Actinopteri > Tetraodontiformes > Tetraodontidae > Arothron > Arothron firmamentum. The sequence continues at coordinate 14,299 of BJFM01001099.1, read as the reverse complement.
AGTATGTTCGCTCATCCCTGCTGTTATCAGTACACACTGCCAGATGTCCACATGCTTTCCAGAACCACATCACTTGCCTGACCAGTGGTTTTACAGCCTTCACTCTTCCTAAAATGGACAAAAATACATAAAAAAAGAATGAGCTGGCCTTTAACTTTACTTGTGTCCCACTGACTGGATCGGAAAACTACCGTAGATTTCTTTAAAAAGTAAGCAGGAGGTGAACGTAAATGTAAAAGACTCTAATAAAGCGTTATTACACCACAGGCTGTAAAGGTGGAAAACTCCGTTAAACTTCAAAAAGCTAATGATGGCATTGCCCTGTAAAGCTCATCTATGTCGCAGGTTTACTTTCAGGCTTGCTGAGCCACTGTACACAGTAACGTGCCTCCGTAGGGCCTCATTAGAGTGAGTTGGGGCTTCTGCAGCCAAGAGAGCTTTCATCATTTCCATTTCCATCCACAAAAGTGGAAATCTAGACCATGTTAAACTTCTGATTGGCAATATATGATGAGCACACACATTCAGTGTAGCTCTCAAACTGTGATTTTGACATTGAGCATTTGGCCAATTCCCCTACAAACTAAGAGTTCTGAATATTTAAATTAAGAATAATGAGTAAAATAATCTTATTTTGGGAAGTACTTGTAGATCTTACCTGGAAAGCGTGATTTGCAAAACCCAAGCCAAGCTGTCTGCAGACCACCATGGCCTCCATTGTCCCCCAGCTGTCACTGCACACTGTGCCCCAAACCAGAGAGTCATTTCTCTGTGTCAGTACCTCTACACGGCCCTCGTAGGGGTTACGGCCTCCGTTTAACCGAATCTACAGGAAGACAGACAAATATAACCCCTTGTTTTTTGTTTTTTATCACGATAATTATTTTGTTTTTGCTGTATAAAAAAAAGCCTGCTCACTCTATTGTTGAAACCCATGTCAGGAACGTTGCACTTCACAGCTGCATCCTCCTCATGGCTGCAGCCCAGAGCGTCGCGGTTAAAGTGGCACTCGGTCAGTGACTTTTCAAAGCCAGAACACTGCACCTCGTTCATGTGAACCGGCCCAATCCCTGCAGGAAAACACATAATCCATATGATCTGAACTGTCAAAAAAAAAAAAAAAGAAAGTGGAATAATCTGTAAAACCTCATATCAGCGGCAACAAAAAGGAACCAAAAAAAAAAAAAAGTGCTGAGTATCATGTCCTTATGTTTAAATTAAATAACCGTCTTTGTGTAACTTGCTGCTAACAAGCTTTGGCATTTGATATTCTTTTATTTGGCTGTCTTCTACAGTTATGAAACTGGAACTTCTCAAGTTATGTGAGCGCTGACACGGCAGCCAAATATTCGGCTGGCGGATGGTGGAGAGACATAAATTCAGCATGAGGAAGAGCACAGTGTTGCTGATTTATTTATATACAGATTTATATATCACTTTTCTTTCCATTTGCAACTACCGGTCTTTCTTTTTGTGTGAACTTCCACATGTGAATCCCATGGCTGGCTCATGAGGAATCTTGGACTAACCCCAAGAATTCTGTAACATTAAGCCTCTGACTCCCATGAAGGTGCTTTAATTTCCTATGTGAAGTTGTGTTTGGATGCAGACTATGTAAATTAGTCTCTCTTTGACTGCTCCTTTTCTTATCCCGGTGCGTACACCAGGTCTATGCTGCTGGTAGAGAACTAGTCTATCGTACCTTGTCCCAGCCGGGCATCCGTCAAGGCCTCTTTGGCGCTACCGAACCCCAGCTCTCGACAGACCACGGTGGCAGCTTTAATGTTCCAGTTATCGTCACATACGGTGCCCCATTCGCCGTTCTTCAGCACCTCCACTCTCCCCTCACCAATCATGGCTCCGCCTCTTAAACGCACCAAGGGTTGCTGCATAAAACAATCCACCCAAAATTAAAGTTGACGAATTTACTTTAGGACATTAAGAGGAAACGCGGCTGTTCTGACAGCATCACCACCATCCAAATGTTTGCCGGCAGTCACATACTGACCTCCACCCTGTAGGCTTTCCTGAAGCCCATGCTGACGCTGGGAGCAAAAGTCCGTCCTGGGACACAGCTGACCACCACGGGCATGCCCTTCTCACAGGTCAGATTGCCTTTCATCTCTATCTCTCGGCCCACCTTACAGTCAGACAGGTCAGCCTCATTGCCGGTGCAGTTGACCGAGAAGCCCCAATAATTCTTCTTACGTCGGTTAGCCAGCAATCTGAGAAGATACAACAGAAAAGTACGTTTTGTAAGATAACAAAAAACACAAGTTTATTTAGCATAGAATACATCAACGACTGTGGAGACACTTTCATATCCTGGTGACCTACACCCTTCACAACAGGAACGCAGAGACATTACAGAAGGAGTATGCCTGAGCTACACACAGCCTGCTGCTGCAAACACAGCTGCACAACAGCCAAACAGTGATTTGTGAAGAAATGTCAACTAAGCCTTTAGTTCTGACAAGTAGAAGAGAAGTGTATGTCCCACTGGGTCAAAGAAATATTTGTTTTCTTTCACCTGTACGTATCCATGTTAAGCCCACAACAATACCAAGGCTGCAAATCCATCCAGTGCAAGTGCACACGCACCCATTCAGTAACTTGTTCAAGGACAGTTTAACATTTAAATTGCAGGGGCCCAGGACTGAACCCTTGACCTTTAGGACTGCCTCTCTTCCATCTGAGCCACAACACTGTGTTTTGCGTGATCATTTGTTTATATCCCAGTTCGATCCACATAAACAGGTCTTCTTTCCAGGAAAGTTGCTCTCCTGGATCTAAACAGTTCATAGAGCTTGCAGACAGGTTTATTCCACTGACGTCTGCTTCTGGTCTTGTGGCTGGACTTGGTTCTGCAGTTCTTTTAGAGGATCACAGAGGCTAACAATGGCTGGGTTTAGACAATACACTTTGTCTGTTTTCATTCATTTCGTTTTGTATTTTTGTCTTTGCTAAGCTACATAATGAAGACAGTTATTTAACATGTAACTCTCTTTTATCAGGATGCCCTAAGAAGCCCCTTTAGAATTCTGCAGCTCATTCAGAACTCCCCATCTGGTAATACCACGAGTCTCCAAATGTAGATATGGAGCCAGGGCCCTCAGTTATCAAGCTCCTCTGCTGTGGAGCCACCTACCAGCATCAGTCCAGGCATCAGTCCTGTCTATGTTTAACAACAGACTTAAAACCCTGCTTTTAGCCAAAGCCTACAGCTAGGACTGGTCGGGCTCCTTAGACATTGAGCTTTCAGAGCGGGGGGGACTCACTCATCATGCCCGGTTCAGCACTAACCCACCCTCTCCCCCAGAGCTCTTATGCTCCATCTTTTTACAGCACTTCCGGAGCATGTTGCTGGATCTCCTACCCCCACCCTCCTGAGGCCTGGTGCTGCTGCTGGATCCAGAACCCTCTCCATGGCCCTGCCTGGATCCTGCTGCTTCTGCTCAATGTTCCCTCTATCCTCCCTGTCTCTCTTCTCCCCCTCTCCTCTCTCTCTCCCACCATCTCCCCATCTCTCTTCTCCCCCCCTCTCCCTCCCAGCGGTTGCAGCAGATGGCCATCTACACCTCGTCTGGTTATGCTCAAGGTTTCCGCCTGTTGTAGGGAAGTTTTTCCTCACCACTGTCGCCAGTGGCTTACTCAGTGTGGAGTTTTGCCCTGGGACCTTTTTTTTTTTTAATGTGTAAAGTGTCTTGAGATAACATTGTAATGAATTGGCACTTTAAATAAAATTTAATTGAACTAAATTGAACATGCAAGCACATGGGAACCATTTAGCTTAAAGAGCCACTGCGCGGATCCCAGCATCTGACAAACCCAGTGTCAAGTGTCAGCACCTGCCTATTCTGTTCCCTTTTTTGTAAAAATCTGCCTATGCTGTATTATGTATATATGAATGTGTGTGTGTGTGTGTGTGTGTGTATATATGTATATATATATAATGTTTGCTATGTTTGTATATTTGTTATATTTGTTTCTCTCTCTCTTTCTCTCTCTCTCTCTCTCTCTCTCTCTCTCTCTCACTTGTATTCTCTCTTTCCTGTCTCCCTCTTCTCCTCCTCCTTTACCCAGCTGACCTTCAGCAGGATGGTTCCTCCTTGCCACTGTGCTTATCTGGGGGTTCAGGCTCTGGGTTTCTGCCTCTGTAAAGCACCTAAGACCATTCTATTGTAAAAGGCGCTATTTAAATAAACTAAACTGAAACTATTTCACAGCACACTGCATCTAATAATCCATCATCCTCAAGCTCTTCTTCTGGAAGTATTTGGGTTTTTGTTAAGAATTATGAGCCTTAAGTCTGTTTCCTTTCAGTGTACATTGTTATGCAATTTTCCCAAAAAGGTTAAACAATAACTAATCTTGTAGCTGCGGCATCAGTGTGTGTGAGTGTACAGTGAATTACTCACTTGTAGGGCCGCAGATTGACGCGTTTCTCCCCAGGGAAGCCAAACATGCCGCAGATGACCCTGCTGTTCATTCCTGTCCAATCCTCATTGCAGATCTGTCTCCACTTGCCTTCTTCTTTCACCTCCAAAAAGCCATCAGTGATGGGGATCCTTTTTCTTTGAGAGTAAGTAGCTCTGATCCGTACATCCTCCACATGCACCATCGCACCCTGAGAAACAAAGCAACAGAAATATTTGTTTAATATATAGCACGCTGTAGCTACTGTATACTATTCTTTAAAGATATCCTCTCAACAGTTTTCAGTGTGATTTGTTTCTGTGTTGTTCCTGCAGTAATGCTTGTAAAATAACAACTATTTTAGAATATTCTTTAGATAATTTGTCTAATATTTCAAATTTATAATGATGGGTTAAAATCCATAATTAACTTAAACTCAAAAAAGAAGGTCAACCTTTTGTTTGAAGGTCAAGTTGAAAAATCTGAAAATGAAATATGAGTTTAAACTTGTTCAGCCTCAAAGAGAAGGTGAATGAATGAATGCCTGGAATTTTTCATCCAGTAAAGTCACCTTCACCAGAACAACACGCTGAAATGATAAAAGAGCTTCTTGGTTTTCACAGAAGAAGACATAACCATAGTTATGTAATTCACAGTCAAATATGAAGCATATGTTCAAGCAAGCAAGAAATTTCACTGTGAAAACTGCACCACAAAAAAAAAAAAAAAAAAAAAATCTGGAGGAAGCAGCCTACATTTTTCTTTCAGGGATTTAAAAAAAAAAAATCATCCCTGTCTTTTCTAAAAGCTTTTTTTTTAACCGCTTGAGTGATGTTTTAAAATTTGTGGAATTCTAATTAAAAACAAAGCTTTAGAGGCAGATGCTGCAGTGGCTTTAAACAAAGATGTGCCAGTGGGTGGTCTTCAAACAGGGAATTATAAAGCTATTTGTTCAATCAAGTGGTCACTGCCACAGCATCCGTATAGAAAGCCCCTAAATCAGGTAGAGAAAGTAACCTTTAACCTCTGGGGTTTTATGGGAAACCAGCTACGTGAATAGCTCCGCAGCTTATTCTTGTCTGGTGATCTGCTCTGCAGATGCTGAACTTGGTAGTTTTGTAATAGGCAGCTTCTTTAACTGTACTACAAGTAAAACACTCAGGAAAGTCTCCTGGAGATGTTAAACATTTGCCCACAGGGTGGTTTCCTGAGATGGCGTCAGCCTGAGGGAATGTTCAAGGTCTCCAAACACTCAAGAGTGCAATGCAGGAGGAGCCACGGCCAAGTCAGACTGTTCCTACAGTGACCCCAGTCCCTCCCACCCTGCAGCAGCTACTGGGTAAAAAACGCTCTTTCATGGGGAAATTCTTGCTGGTCATAGCATGACAGAGGGTTTTCCATCAGCAGAAGGCGGGAAGGTGAGGAAACGTGACCAGAGTCATGTAGTCCATCCTCTCAATTACAAAACCAGTCTTTGTTTGCTTACAGCAGGGAGAGGTTATTAATATTAAATGTGTGAAGTGAAAAATGCCAGACAGGATGGGGGGCACGAGGTTAGCATGAGTTGGGGTACTGAGGTGGTTCTGAGCAGTGTTGCATTTGGCACCAATGCAGGAAATTCAGTCCAGGCGCTTCCCACTCCCCAAACCAGACCAGACATAAACTCAGTATAATCCTGTCTGGCTGATGTCCAAACTGACAAAGTGGCAACTATTACAACAATCCTTTTTATTTTAATTAAAAAAAAGGAAAGCAACTAATTACTAATAAGCAACACAGCACATGGGATCTTTTACACCCGTGATATCAAACATCTGAAAATTTCAAAATAAAATACTGGAAGTCTGACCATTTTAACAGGTGGAAAAGATCGATATCAGCTAAATCTGTGCAGTAAATATGAAGTTGTGCATGTAAGTGCCCCAAACTCCCCTATAGAACTTGTATCAGTCAGGTACATATTGTTCATTAACTGGTTTGTTTATCATTAAAACTATATTTCAGGTAGTTATGACTGTGGTTGGGGTATGAAACAAGCGTAGCCTTTTCCTTCAGCACATCATGCTGGTCATTCAGGGGCCTTTTATTTACAGTCACTCCTTGATTGTGGTGCAGTAATGATTCATAAACAACCCAAAACTCACAATTTTAATACTTACCGTCAGAGTTTCCTGAAGAGTCACTGTTTGAATTCAGAAAAAAATGCGTATTGGAATGTTTTTAAAATAAAGTCACTTCTTTGGTTATTTTTAAAACTACCCAGTTCCAACTCGTTACCAATCTCTGAAGTGTGTTTTGGCTGTTGCTAAACTATTTCTGAGCTGGAAGCAGACTTGTTTTTCTGACTGGACCCCACTCTGTGACTACACGTGAGAACTTCTGGTCTAGCCAGGATCTGACTAATGCTTCCAATACTGTGCAATTCTACCCGTTTATTCACCCTTCCACCCCCACTGCACACGTGCAGCCACACGTGCAGATACGTGTGCCACTCCGCCCATCTACCAGCCCACCTTATAAAACAGAGTTACGATGACTGACAATCAAGTCAGTATTAAGATGAAAATCAGAACAGCCGGGCTCTTTAAATGACTTTCACATCTGCCTCGGCCCCATATTGGCCCCCTGTTTGCCTGAGGGAGGGATGTTTCTGTTTGTAAAAGAGAGAGAGAGAGTTCTGCATCTGGAATACCTAGAAGTGAGTCAGTGAACAGTTCCACACAAATGTTTCATAACTGGAATTTAGAACCTTGAGGGACATAACTGCCTGTGCTGAAAACTGCACATTTGTAGTTGATAAACTGACTAATTAATGGATGCTTTCATGTGTGTGGCTTGACTTGAAAAATTATGGTCTATAGTAATGATACAATGGACAGTTATAGTCAAATCTCAGCCACTCTGCACCCCAAAGGGGAGCTAAGGTCGCAGTGAGACCCAGCTGTTCCACATGTGGTATCTACGTCTGCTCTGTGCACAAAGGAGAGACTTGCTGCGGCCATCTGACACGCATCAACCATTCCTCCGCTGGATCACTCTCCTCCTAAGAAGCCTTTTGCAACATCATGTAGGAAGTGACTTCAACATTGGCTGGGGTTGCCTTTTGCTGTATTGCAGATGACCTGGCAGGCTTGGAAAGGGACACCAGATGAGGAGGAGACGCAACCTTTCACCTGTTTCGAATCACAAAGAGTTAAACTTTTCAACTGCTGCATTCACTTATTACAACTGGTGCAGCTGCAGTGGAGAACAAATTTTTAGCTCTCCCCGGCCTGTGAGAAGATTTTGTCCTAACGTCTTTTCCCACAAACAGATAGCGATTATGTCAGAGTCTAAACAGTCTAAACTTAACACAGACAAAAGGATTTCTGTAGCATAACTGAAATAACCTGGGACATCAGGCAAACATTTGAGGTTCTTCAGTCACTCCAGAATGTATGTTCTGTCGTGCCTGAAGTATGACTTAACTGGGTTCCTAAGAGAGATCTGCTTTCTGTCCTGCATTAGTTCTGTTTTTTTTTTTTTTCTTAAAAAAAAAATCAAAAATAAACGAGATGTGCAGCATAAAGTAACGCATGCTTAAAGAAATGGATTTAAAAATAGGGATTGTCAAGTCAGTGAAAAAAATTTATCTTCAGCAAAATATAAGATGATCTTTAATTCCACTGCCACCACAGGAGGCTGGTGATTTCATTAAAGACGGATGGTTTCAGTAGGCTATTATTTGTGGTCTAAGCTGAACTTACCAGAGTGAGATAGTCTTATTTTGATATATTTCCACACGATGTGAAGCCCTCTCTGGGTGCGTCTCACAGAAAATAACTTATTGCAATAAGAAACAATGTGAACAGCTGCTTGATATATATAAAAAAACAGTTGTAGATAACTTCTCCAGCTTCTGTTTCCACAAACCTAAGCAGGAACATTTTTCCTTTCATTTTGACGAATTAATGTTTTTAGCTATATTTCCAATTTGCTGTTCCCATTCCCCTGTTTTTACAGAAAAAAAATGTTCAAGGGCCACAAGTACACATAATTGCAGGATAAAACGGGATGAGATGACATGAGATGAGATAACAAAAGTGAAACATGGCCAGATAAAAAGAAATAAACTCAAAGGCAAAATGCTTGGCAGTGTCAGTATGAACTTCTGCTGGCCAACAGTCATTAAATCATTAAGATGGATCAAAATAAGATTGGCTGTGGTAGATAAGAACCTAAATTTTGAGTTCTTACAGTCACTTTTGTTACAATAGCCATTTTCTATCCAAATCACATCAACACATTTAATCTCCCTTAAAGCTAAACAGTAACATCAACAACATCCCTTCTTCGGCACTTAAGTGTTCTTGGACTGGTTTGAGCGTTAACGTTCCAATTTTGAGCACAGATTGACGATTCATGCTGTGAGTCTGTGGAGAACATTGTGCCCTTTGCTGACGTCAGGCCAGACGCGGTCAAAGAGGTGTAGCTACACCTTTTGCCATTCCTCTCTTCTGCCACTTGAAAGGCTACAGCCAGACTTGAGAAATATTTACAGGGTGGAGGACATGGCTACAATAACATCCAAAGATGCTAGATGCACAAGACAAATAAGGACCTAAGGTGCTACTTATACACGCAACATGTTAAAAAAATAACTTTCTCTATTTGGCCGAGTAGTCCACGACTATGGAGTTATTATAGTAGTTTGATAGTATGATCTATTTCAATCAATGCCCATGACAGAACTATGCATGAGAAAGCTACACAGATGTTTCACAGCCTCGTCCAAAGCCATGTTGTCCTATCTGTTTTAACTTCAGGCCAAATATGCTTCCAATTTCTATGATTAACAAAGAAAGCGGACGTGATGTGTTAGAGCACAGACTGTCCTCTCAGCTCCCACATAGTCTCCATGGGCTTCTCTCCCCCCCCCACTTATTTGCTCACTGAAAATTTCATATTCTCTCTCCCCCTATCAGTCACGTCCACAAACCCACACTGAATTTAGATCTGAAACAGAATGTATTCTCTGCAGCTACTATTGTGACGTTCCTATATGAGTCATCCAGTCTGCAGAGTGGAGGTCAGGCAGGACGAAGGCAGGGAGAGACATGTAGGAGCGCTGCAAAGTCGGTCTGAGCAGTGTTATGGAAACTTGACACTCTGACTCCACTTACGGAAAGCTGACTTGTGGGTTATTGCACTGAATTCATGATGAGATCTTCTGCACAGAGAAACTACTGTCTGCGAATTCAGACAGAGTAGCTCCAGGTACAACCGTGGTCTGTGCATGAAAATGGAAAACGCGTTGCCATATCACATTATTGCTTTGGAGATGACAGCCTGACACACAGTGTACGTAGCACAGATGATGTTTGTTTTTAGATGTCTTTCCCCGCAACGTCCATTTGCTCAGGTTTATGTGTATTTACCATGTGTGGACACTACCGGACCACTATTAAATGTGATCAAATGATTCTGAGCAGCTGCTTTATGAACATACTGTACACTGTTTACTGTAAATGTGCAGGTTTGAATGCCTACCTCATCACTATTGCCCTTCTGCGTGAATTTGAAGCCTGGAATGCGTCGGGGACTGCACGCCACTCCAACATCTTCTGAATGTTTGCAGTCCGACACTCCAAAGCCATTGGACTGACACTGAGCCAGGCTCTTCTCTGCACCAGTGCAATGCACGTTGTCCAACCAGATATGGCCTGGAATGACAAGGAACAAGGTTGTGAAATGAATGCAGATGGATTTCTCGTTACTTTTAAATTTAAAGTTGCTAAGCATCCTGGTGTATGTTTAAATGGGTCATTGAATTCCATTAATCAAGGAAAATGTTGCCTAATGGTTGAAAGCATGTGTTTTTTAAATTTTTTTTTACACTCACATGGAGATGTGTTTTTCCTCCCACATAAACTACCCCCCTCCTGTCAGCTAAAACGTGCCTGGCAAATGTCGTCCTGAACAGGATCAAATGCTACAGCTGGCTGTTCTGAATCATCTTAGCGGAAAACCACAAAGCTACGGTCATGGAAATTGCCAACAGCGTGCTTCAAGTTGTTTTCTGAGCATCATCCTCAACATACTGAAAAAGTGACAGCACGCACGTGATCAAGGTCACGTCCTGGGACAGACGTGACAAATGCTTCAGGAAAAGAGGAGTCATATCGCTCTGAAGTTCAAAGCAGCAGTTTCTAAATGTTCCCCAAGCCCAGCCAGTTGCGATAAATCTGCTTTGGTAAAACTCTGTGGGCTTTGTGGGGATGTAAATTTACAATTTAAGGAGGCACGCTGCATAGATTTTCTAATGAAACTTTTGTTGACACGTTAAGACAGATTGACACATAATGTTCAATCAAAATATTAACAGGACAGTGTTTCTGTGAAGGACTAAATAAGCTCCTGCTGACCCCACAATTCTTATAAATAAAAATAGTGGCTTTTCAAAAGCAACTGATAGTTGCTTTTGAAAAGTCCCTGCAGAGACACACTTCAAACAGAAAAATGGCATGTTAATTTAGTTATTATGCAATTATGTCAAAAGTAAAAACATTTGGTGGCATTTGAGAGTATAATTCATCATATTGGCATGGAAAAGTAATCCTGTTCTATTCCCACTATCACAAGACTACACAGATATGCTTCTGTTTAGTCACATATTCTGGTCACCAGTGCCCAGTTCAGTCACCAGTGAGTTTGGCCTTCAAATACTCTCCCTTCAAAAATATTCTGCTCCAAAGTTAACACATAGTTACCAGGAAATGATCTTTACCCCAAAAAATGTTTCTCTGCTCTCAGAATGTGCAAAGCTGCATACCTTTAGAGTAAAATTAAACTACCTCTGACCTCAGTTATGTCAATCTACAACATCCAAAGAGTGTGAATAAACAGTGGTTGGGCATACCAAAGCCAATCCCAGAGGTCCCCATTTTTATACTATAACTGAGCATTAAAATGCGGTGAAAACATTGGCCTAGCTGGACAGCCATACATATAAACTAATGCTTAATTTCTTCTTGCAAAATACCAGGCCCAATCTTGAAGTTGTTAGAATGACTGCAGTGCTCTGGGATGCGAGTAACTGAGATAATTACTTCTGAAATGGTTGACTGTCTGTGGCTGCCCCAGTGGGAAAACATGTGCCATTTACAGGGAACACTGAGTTAATTAAAAGCTACCAATAGGCATTTACCGGCAGCAGTCAGAGGTTAAGGGTTGTGAATCTCATCAGTGTTTTAACAGCAATGGAAACACGATCCATGACCAAGTGAGCAGAGATGAGATTACGTCTATGTGAGTGTCTGGTTTACATACTCACTGTTTCCATTGCCCCCCAACGTCCAGAACTGGATTCAAAGGTTTTTACTAATCACTGTATAGGGCACAGCGAAATTGTTTTCCAGCAGCTCTTGGTTGTGTATAAGTAGAAAAACTCTAAAGAATTGAAATTAAGGCAGTAAAACACAATAAATATAATAAAGAAAGTGCAGTGCAGTTCTGAATGTCCATGAGCATGAGGTGACCAGCGCAGTTTAAAGCTCAGTCTGTGCGTGATTGTGTCAGTTCTGTAATAGTGGAAGCAGTAGCCCAGACAGAGCAGGCACATGTACCTTGTTTTAGGGTTTTTTATAGAATGTATGAAAGGGGGGTTCCTGTTAAATGCAAAAAAAAAAAGAAAAAAGAAAAAAAGAATCTAACTTCAGGCTTTAGACAGCAGATCAGTTTTCTTACCTTCTCCCTTTCCATACTTGGCTGAGGGAAACCAAGATTCTGCATCTATGAAGCCAAGCTCTCGACACACCACGTGGGCAGCTGAGATGGAGAAGTCATCATCACACACTGTCCCCCACACCCCGTTGTAGAGAACCTCAACACGGCCCTCGTAGTATTTCTTCTTGTCCCCAGCGAGACGTATCTGGATTACCGGGGAGCCAGAGTCTGACTGGGCATAACACAACACCCATGTGCATAAAAAAGTTGACAACAGGCAGAGGATGGACCCTGAAGGCAGCATGATGCAGAACAATGGATCTGGATGGAAAAAAATAAATCAATTATTAAGATGAAGTAAAGGATTTTTTTCAGAGAAATTTGGGGAAAAAAACACTTATACTGAGGGGTGAATATTGTGTTTGATAATCTGATAATAATACATTTAACTGACAGTAAGTGTTTTTTTAGAAAGTGAAGGTTGAGAATGAAGGTTATGTTGCTGGGAGCATTCCTATCTCTTTATGACACCCTAATGGAGAGCAAATGTGGGCTCCTCCAGGGTGGGTGCTTCCCCTCTCATTCATCGGCTGCTCTGGGCTTAGAGGGTTGCGCAAATTAGCTTCAGAGGGAAAACATTGACTTCACATCGATGTTTCATGGCGTGTCAGGACAGAATAGCCCCACGGGAGAAAGGCCCCCGCAGTAAAGGCATTTAAGCAAAACAGTGAGAGCTGAGGAGATCTCAATGTTAGAGGAGAGAGTCGTTTTCATAGCGGATGTCATAGTAACATGCCTAACAAGTTACAGAACTCAAAGCCTGGAAAAGGAACAGTCACAGAGAAACACAGTCAGTTAACTTTCAGGCTGCATGCTTACAAGCCTCAGAGGGGATCATCTGCTTTATCTTCCCACTAAAGGCACTGGTTTGATAGAATATGTACTTCAATGTGCTATTAGTGTTTTGCAATTATGTGGAGTGTCTTGCAAGTATCCATTTGAAATTATTCTGTGAGATATCAAGGAGACTGTCTAAATCATTCTGCATAAAGGTACCTATGTACACTGAGCCTATTTCAAAGACAAAAGTATTTTAAAAGTATTGAACACATTTTTCTATGCATAACATATATGTCCTTGGAGCAGAACTTGAGACACACCCACTTTATAGAGGAGAACTTACAGTCATGAATTTTAAACAAGGTGCTTCTCAGTGAGAGTGAGCAGTGTAATCATCTTAACTGGAAAATCGTAGAATTTCACAGATTAAATTTCTTTCTTAGTACCTGCCAATACTCTTGAGCAATCTGGTGATTTAAGAAAAATGATTCCACCATCAGGAAACCCCTAAACTCCCCTGACCACAACATAGTCTTCAAAAAGTTGACTCACTTTGAGGAATCTATCCCAGTATCAGCACCAATGAGGCAGTTTAGAATGAATGCAACGTTAGAACATAATGGAACACTGCTAACCTTTGCAACACTTTAAAGTATAACTATAGAAAACAAGGCCAAAAAAGAGACGCAAATTGAAAAACTTTTCTTTTTTTTAAGTTTTTGGATTGTTTATAGAACAAGTAGTATAAGTAGATATAAAATCGCATACTTGACATGTTTTCCTATTAACATTAAATTGCAATACGCAATGCAAGGCAGACCACAAAGCGTAAAATTACTTACATTAACAGAAAAAGTGTGCGCCTTCCTGATACGCCGATCTTGATGTTACCAATCTTTTGCGTTGGATAGATGTGAAGCCAAAGATCTTTTTGTCCTTTTTCAGCTCTCCTGGCTGTTTTTTAGCCTCTCTCACAGCTGGCCGCGCGCTAATAGACCACGCCTCACAGCGCTGCTCAGCCAATCAGAGGCTGCCTCAGCATCCTGGACTCGCCCCCTCCGCCAAGTCACCAGGGTTACAAAAACATATGGGTGGTACACGAAGTCACTAATAATATAGAAAAAGTAACATCTTTTACAGACTTTACATAAGATCTATTCATTTGAATTATTACAAAGTCTTATTTATTACAATTTGCTGTCGACTGGAGGAATAATACATAAAGATCTTACCACATTTACGAGCTTCGACCATGTATGCACATTTCCAAAGATCCAAAGATGCGTCTATCGTAAAATTTCTGTCAAGCACATAAGTACACACACACACACACACACAC
>BJFM01001098.1:25531-39509 GCA_016586285.1 Arothron firmamentum | reverse complement strand
TTTTTTTTTTTTTTTTTAAAGCATCTGGCCTTGGAAGAAAGTTTAAACACACACACCACTCTGCACATCATAACACCAGCATTGCTCAACATCGAACAATTAGGAAAAGCTACAAAATAAAAGCACATTTTATCGAAATATATTAATAAATTATTGCCGTTGAATGACAGCAAACAATGACAAACCTGACTGAGCTTCTTCTTTCCAATGCGGTCGAATTGGTCCAGGGGGTTGAAGCGGTTCACGTCCACGTTACAGTCGGAGCCAAAGTCAAAGTTTACAGACTGGAGAGGATTACCAGATGAGTTTGTGCTTCCCTGTAGTTTAAGCATCAACAACTCCTAAGTTGTATGGGGGGAGACAGGGTAGAAGCACACGAGACAGGAGGGAAGAGGGAGAAAGAGAATATAAATATACATCTCAGTCCCTGCAGTATATATAAAAAAAGGTTCTCAAACAGACAAGCCAAAAACCTGCTTCCTCAATCTAAACAGGCACCATCTGTAACACATTACCACCGGTATTTTTTTCTTTTCATTTGTGGTAATGACAATGAATTGCTAAAGTTTGTTTAACACTGTGACCCAGTTTGACTGGTCCAACGATAGCAAAGACTAATCAAGCTGAGACTAGCAGGTTTCAAACTGTACCTTTAAATGTGAACTTTCATAAATCTTTTCTGACTTTCCTTCTCTAACCTTCATTATCGTGTTGTTTTGGGTTTTTGCATGTGTGTTCAGCGTGTGTGTTCAGTGTGTGTGTTCAGTGTGTGTGTGTGTGTGTGCATGGGCACCCTGGCGTGATTGTAGTAACTTCTCATCAGTCAGCTTGACGTGGCCTCCAAACCTTAGATCTGGAGCTCAGTGTGTCAGTAACATGCGTGTTTTTCACCCCGACCTTGGGTGGGCTGAAGCTGCCGTGAGGTCAACTCGGACGCTACTGACTACAGATCTCATTCATGCTCTTTAAAAACTTCACTCTGCAGAACTTTTGTTAGGCGGTTTTTGTTCCAGAGATAGCTTGGAGGTCTTTTTTTTTTTTTGCCCAATACTTGCACTGACACCTCCTGATCATCAGCATTACACTTAAACTTAATGTCACAGTTGTAGTTTTGTATTTAATAACAGAATAAATCCTACTGAAACAGATATGTAACGCTTTTGGAGATATGATACTTTTAATGCAATCAAGGGCAGCTTTCTGAGACAAAGATACTTTCTTTTTGTAGCTTGTGTATAAAGAGATTCATGGTGAATACGACTGCTTGATGTTATACAGTATTATGTGTCCGATTCACGTGAGAGTATAGAACAGGACATCACGCTCAATTTGCACCATTAAGATCACCTGAGTGTGTACAATCAGGAAAAGCAGACTGCACATAAGCAGGAGGGGGGCCCTCTCCCTTCTGCCCCCCACCCCCCACCCCACATCAGGAACAGCCTGCGGCCTCAGGCCAGCAGCCACCTAATTGCTGGGGAGTGGGAGTGCTTCCTTACCTCATTGCCTTGGATGATGTGATAGATCTGCCTCAGGTAGTCACTGCCACCTGCTTTGTGGCAGACCTCCAGCAGCACCAGGCCTATTTTCTGCTCAGTCAGTTCAGCCACAGTGACTCCGTTCTCCCCTCCTTGCTGAAATAAACTGGGGGGGGGATTGGAGGTGGGGCAGGGGGGTTGTTGGTCAGGACATGAGAAAAAGAGAGAAGACTGAGATTAACAATCCATACACCACCGTAGGCTAAGGGAAATATTTTACAGTAAAATTCAGGATAGATGACGCCACTGTTCTTACTACCACTCATGAGATAAATGATATTTTTCACCGAACGATGTTGTTAAATTTAAATATCACAAGAAAAATAATAATTTCGAAAATAAAAAGATTTAAAAAAGGGTGTGTGTGTGTGTGTGTGTGTGTGTGTGTGTGTGTGTGTGTGTGTGTATGTGACTGTGGTGTGACTGTGTGTCAAGGTCCTCCAGCGCCTACAGTTCCCCCCAACCTCAGCTGACACCTGCATCATTTTCCTGTCTTCCAAGTATGGATGGATATCACACAACCGTCCATCAAACCTTCTCCTTCACATCCACTTCCTGTCATTGTTCTCTCCCTCTCTTTCTCATCCTCTTTGTAATTATAAGGTGGCAGAAGCGGTGTCGCCTGTCAGCCAGCGATTGGCTGCTTGACATTGAGAGTGGCGAAGGAAGAGATTCCCCTCTCTTCCGTGTACGTCCTCCCATTCTCTTGGCTGGTGGGCCCGACGGCGGCGTTGTCAAAGATGGTGGCTGTGCACCCGTGTCAGCACCTGAGCTGTATCCTTTCCTGTCCATCACTGTGCAGGTGAAGCAGATGATTGGATTCAGTCAGTGAGGTGATTAATGAGCGCCCCTCCGGATTTGGGACAGCCTATCAATCATGTCATTAGGGCCAATGTGCCCTGAAAGAGGCAGACCTCCGCCAAGGAATAACTGCATTCATCTTCATCTGTGTATGCATCCCGTCAGCCCAGCCAGGGTCACCATGATGGAGAACAATAATCTTCTCCTCTACAAATTACTTTGCAAAGACAAGGTGGGTGGCGTGAGGAGGGGGATTACAGTTGGGAAAGGAAGGAAGGAGAGCAGGATGAGGGACCCGCGGTGGGGGGGATCAGCGGGGGCAAATGCTCTGATCTGAGGGGTTCAATCCCGCTTTTGTGTGTATGCGATGCCAATGAGTGCTGTGCCATTTACATTTATTTTTATTTTATTTTTTGAGTTATGGCTTCCCCCCACCCGTCCCTCTCGTGCTCTATTCTGATTGTTTACAAGCCGGGCGTCACTTCCCTGTGAAGGTTAGTTTAATGAATAGTAATGATCTCAGTGAACGGCTTCGACAGGTGATACATAATCACTCTTCTTTCACTTTTTCCTCGTGTACTGTCACATCTCTCCTTTTTTCCTTCCATCTCTTCTCCTCTTCCTGCAACTGAACCAGACACCAGTTCCTATAAAAGGCCGTAATTTACTTAGTCTTTCTTTTTTATTTTTTTTTTTTAATTGTGCATGTTGAGTTGAACCACTGAATCACCTATTAATAAGGATGGATGCCTCCAGAGCATTTTTTTATGACCAGCGTCCAGAGACGCTGTTTCTGGGAATGAGCTACAAAACACTGAGCCAGAGGTCACAGATCAGCCCAAAGTGAAAGCTGGTTTTTCCCATCACTCCACTCAGTCAGATGCCATGTCCATCATTTACCACCACAAACACATCTGAGCTCCATTGATCTTACTCAGAAGGCTTTCCAGTGAAAAATGCTCTGAATCAAACGATACATCAGCATTGCTCCATTAAAAAGTAAATCTGAGCGGTATTCTTTTACATTGTTTTATTCAGTTTCTATATTGAATTTCATTCAGTTGAAGACACCATCAGTCACTCTGATCAGTTTGAACCTGTTCCTTTCTCAGACCCACAAGCCCCTCAACTTCACCCTCGTGATTGATCAATGAATAAAATTGTTTATTGAAAAAACAAATGGTCTGAAAACAACACTAACTGAAAGATGGGATAGATTTTCTGAAATTGTGGTATTGCAATAGCATTTTGAATGACCTCTGGCCAAAATCCCGGGAGTTTGACATCTCACCTGTGAGAACAGAGCTGTCGAGCCTTCTGCAGCTGTGTATTTATCCACTTTGGTCTTTGCTCCTCCAGAGCCTGCAGCACTTTGTGCATTGCGGGTTTAGGAATTCCCTGTCAGATGAACAGAGCAGCGAGAAAAATGAAACAAAATTGAGATGGTTCAATTCAAATGTGATAAAATGATGCATACACACATAGGCAACCCTTCTAGTTAATGTTATTGTTATAAGGTTAACATCAAATCAGACCTTCTGTTGAACGCCAATAATGAACTGTAGACACTCGGCCAGCAGGGACAGGGGCTCCTTCGCCCCTCGGTCCAGGGTCAGACCGCTGATCTGTTCGAGCGCTTCTAGGTCTTCAAGGCTCTGGATAAGACATCCCAACAAGGCCCAAAGTGGCAGGCCCACTAAGCGCAGGTGTCGAGATCGCTGGGTGAGCTTTTTCTCCGCCTCGAGGAGGAGGTAGTGGAGAGGAAGAGGCACAGATGCCACGAGCGAGGGCAGGTTGGAGAAAACGAAGGACAGGGTCTGACCAGTTAAGCTCATGACAGCTGCGAAGAGGGAAAGAATGGAAGAAAAAAGAAAGAAAGTTATTTTTGGGGGGAAACAAATGCGATATGTCTTGCTTCATGTCAAAGGGCACTCACTGTTATTGGCAGCCTCTTTTCCCTTTGCTTCCAGGGGGGTGTAGTTCCACTCCTTGGGGATTTTCGCCTGAACACTCTCCGGTACGTGGCGCTTGAACAAGGCACCGCTGTGTTCCTTTTTGGCCTGCCATGTGGTCACCATGGAAACCAGGTGTTTTAGGAGGCTTCTGGTAGCCGCCATGACCATCTCCCTGACACAGCTGATCAGAACAGGTACACTCTGCGTTGTGTCTGGTTAAAAAATGTAGAATATAGAGGAAGATTTGTCAACATTTCTGATACTAAAAATCCAAAGAAACCCAAAGAGTGATGTAGTTTCATCAGCAGTTGATCATGGTTGTGGCTTTTAAACAATAGCCTCTTGACCCAATGCCTGAATGCCTGAGCAGAACATGTTTCCATTTTTTTTTTTCAAACAATGTGAATAAAGAGAGAAGTAGATATCCCACTATCTACACATGAATAAAAGTCAGGTCAAGTATAATGACTGTATTCCTGATCAAAACCAAAAGTGAAAACTCTTACTACCTTTCCCAGATGCACTACAACTTGCTCTGCCTTTTTATATCCCACTAATGTTGCGGCAGGTACATTATGAAGTTGTATTTCATCCATAAACGTCAGATGGCGTTTACTGTAAAACAAAAAAGCTACAACAGAAAGATTTAGTACTGCAGCGGGTTCTGGCAGAGCAGTGAAAGCTCTGGGGGCTCTTAACAAATGTGTGACCTCAGACCTGGAGAATAAGAGACGAGCGGAAGTGAAAGCGATACAGCTCTTCTTTGGAGAGATACTCATTGCCAGGTGGAAACTCAGACTAATTTTCAAAGTCACTTGTGTCTCAGACTTTTCACTGCCTGTTGCAGAGTTGACTGTGTCACTGATTGGAAGCAACCTCCTACTGTATGATGAAACATCAGTGTAAGTGGAGAAATAGTCTTTCTTTCAATGTAATCCGTGAATGCCATCTCACCGGCACCGGGGCCGAACACACACACACACACAAAAAAAAAAATAATTCGAATTTTTATGAATTTACCTGCCAGTGTGTGCAGATGTGTCCATACATGGGCCTGGTCCAGATACGGTTCAAGGACGAGGGTCAAGGCCTTAGGTACACTGTTCATGCGACTGAAAACGTTCAACAATGCAACTATAAAGTCATCTCCAGCCTTGCAGCTCTCTGTGGACATTTCTGAATGGTTCTCCAGACACAAATCTGAAAAGTAGCATCGTATCAGTCAGGTAAAAAAGAAAAAAAAACAACAACTTCTGGGTGCAATATAAATACATTTTTGTGCATTTCAAATGACAAATGAATACAAATAAAACTGAAACACACGCCACACAAAAAGATTTGCTGATATACTGATACATTTGGAAAGAGCGAAGGCAAAAAACAGCAACATGTATTTTCTAATTCCAAACTCTCAGCAGAAAGAAATGAAAGATATGAAAACACTATTATAGGAAAAAACATCTTTTTTTACTTTACATTTCGTACAAATAAAAAAAAACAAAACTGAAGAATGTCAAGGCTGCCCATGGTTGACACACATTAACAGAAAGGGTGAACAAAAGGCATTGTGGACTGGAATAGTAAGACAACCCCACATCTGTGTTCGATGAAAAAAAAGAACACAGACTGGGGGGAAAAACGAAAAAGAAACAGATTTCAAAGTCCCCACAGCACATGGAGACAGGAAGTGAGGAGGAAGAGGTTTTGACAGGGTGTCCTTGTGGGTTTTGAGTCATCTGAGTGTGAGGCTGAAGACAGAGGTGTGTGTTCGTGTGGAAGTCGTATGCATGTCTGTACAGTATGCGCCTTTCCGCGGGCTTACAAGTGCGTGTGCGTTCGGGTTGACAGGGGTTGTTGAGGAAAGGCCCGTTGCTCCAGTGGTGGCAGACATCCAGCAGTCTGTCAGTCTGCTGGGGTGGAAGATGACAGCTATCCGAACAGAATCTACGCAACGCAATGGCCAGCAAGGACGGGCTTGGCGGGAAAAATGCCAGGGTCTACATTAGCCACTGACTTTCGGGGCCTGAGATACCTGCCGACTTAATAATATGGGGATAAAGGAGTCGAACTACCAATCAGGAAACTGATGAGATGTAATTTCATTTATTTCTCTGTCTCCATCCCTGCATTTTCATTTGCAGTAACAAGTGTGATGCAGACGCTTGAAAGTGGCTGACCAACATGACCTGCTATCAGCCTATTAGGCAGCATTATGTGGGTTACGTTGGCACCTTGTTCTCTGCCTGTCTAGTAATTGCTCCTTAAGGAGAGACTGTTCTGGATAGCACTGCTGCGGCTGCAACAGTCCAAGGGACCAGGACTGAGCAACATTAATTTCCACTCGAGGTGCTGGAGACCGTGGCAGGTTAACTAGGTTCCTTTTAATAATGATCCCATTATGGAGCAGCAGATGACTTCAGAGAAACAGATGACAGTGCACTGGCACATCTCTGCGGACTTTCCACCACCGCTGCAGCAGCGCATAATATTTCCAATGTGTTTGTTTCCCTGATGGCTTCTCGATTTTTCTTTTCTGCTCCTTCTTTTTCTCTTTGTCTCTGGCTTTAAGCTTATCCAACCTTGACATATATTTGCCAATACATACACCTGTTTATCTTCCTGACGACCACTGAAGCAGTCACGAGGGCCCTCTCTGCAAACCTCAGTAATTGGAAGCAGACATGCTGATGATAATAAAAAGAGTGTGTGCATATGTGCATGTTTTTGGGTGGGTTTTTTTCTACATATGTGGGGTCCAAACTGGGAAATTTGACTCCTGCCAAGGGCTCTTACCATCCAAAAAGGTTGAGGTTGGGTTAAAATCAGGACTGAATAAGGATTTGGGCTTGTAAAAAGAAGAGAGGAAGGGTTAGAATATATACATTATAAGAAATGTGAAGTTTTTATTTCATTTACTGGGCAGTTAGCTGTTACGTCAGTGTGAGCTACGCAACAAGAAGGAAGTGCTTATGAGAAACATTCGGTCAAGTTGCCTCCTTCTCTCTCTGTGCTTCCTTGTTAATTAGCCCATCACCATGATAACGCGCAAGCGTCAGCGCCTCCAGCATTGATTTACGGCAGCATAGAGGGAGATGCATTGCAGAGCCTCAGAGCCCGACTCAGACCAAGCGAGAGCGAGTTGTTATTAATGAGGTTGCTATAATGTGAATTAATGTGCGAGTGCACAACAGTCTTTAAAGGTTAGACTATTGCCGTTGTGGAGGGAAGAAGAAGTGGAGGGGGGAGAAAAAATGCTTTAAAGGTCAGCGCGTGTGCTCCGTCTCAGCCTGTTGAGTGTTTATTACACTCTTCATTGACTTAGCGATGGTGGTGACCAGGTGAAAATGATGATGGAGGCAAAGATGCTGGTGATGAAGTTCATAAAATGAAAAAAGCTGATCTGAGTTGCAAAAAAACTAGATTAGGATTGTCGTACAACCAGAATTAAGACACAGGTAAACAACGCCCCACACGTGACCTTGTTGGTATTAAGCATTTGTGTCCCGCAGTTATGCAAAGTTCATGTCTTCAAAACTAGCATATTTTTGTTTAAATTAAAATGACCAAACCACTACCTTCATTCTTTTTTTGCATATATGTCGTGTAGCGTGACAAGTGACTTACAGGAGTTTGCCAGGAGGATTCTGGACAGGTGACAGTCTCTGTGCAGCAGCATTCGCAGCAGCAACCTGGGATTGAGGCCAGGGTCAGAGATCAGCAGCCTCAGCTGACACACAGAGGCTGTCTGGCCCATAAGGCCATCTCTGAGAGAAGAAGAAAGAAAAACAATGTTGACAGTTCTGCAGTGTCAGGTGAGCGCGCGGATAGCGGTCCTTTTAGTGAGCGATGACAAAGGGAGGGGAGAGAGAGCTTCACAAGCGAAAGACTGTAATCACCCTTGTCTTGGATGACAATCTGCATGAAAGTAGTGTTTATGCCACAAAAGTAACTTCCTTCGTGCGTCAGTCACTCCTGTTAGAAGCTTCGTTTGCAAATGTCTCCACTCCTGCTTACTTACGGCATGTACCAGGAAGGAATTAGCTCTGATCTTTGCCAGCTAAGACTAAATTAATATTTGGGAGTCAGCCAAATCCATGAATATACAGCAGTAACCCCCTCACCCCCCACCCCCCCACCCTTGCTTCTTTTGTATAACCAAGTGGCTGCAGCCAGCTGTGGTTAATGAGCCGTATCCTTGTGTACGCGTGTGTGTGCGTGTATATACATGTTTAGAGCTTATGTTTGTGGTTACATATGTGTGCGAGTGTAAGAGCGCGCTGACATGCGCGTGCATGCGTATTTACTTACTTTCTACATCTCAATAAAATCTTAATGAAATGAATTGACAAAGTTAATCTGCCCAGAAATTAAGCATGCTATTCGAGGCAGAAAGCGAGAACAGGGTGCACCCTGCTGTTTGACGGAAGAAAACGTTGCCTCAATCTGACAGTGCAATTTATGATGTCACTGGGACCGCAAATCCGGCAGAAATCCTCTTTTAACTGCTCTGATAAATCTATCCCGCTGCAGCCCGGGGTCAGCTTACAGAACCGAGATATACAAATACGCACATACAAAGACGGTAAGGAGATAGAGAATTACCGACAAGACCAGAAAATACAACCTCGGATTCATTTTTATATTGTGTGATATCTGATGATTAATATGTGCTATTCTGATTTTATTATTGTTTTGTGTAACAACCGTAACAATTGGTTTTCTGCTAATGGGCCAGGGAGAGACGCCGCATCTGGGCCTTGGATGAAAACCTGCGGATCTGGCCTCAGGCCACTAGTTGTTCCCCTAGCGCGCCAGCACGCACGCAAGAGGTGGGAGCAACGAAATAAAGAAGTCATAAAAATAAACCAAGCTCCGCTCTCAGGAGCAAGAACGCGAGGGTTTGATTTGCGCTCCATCATCGCACAATGACATCATATCTGGCGATGAGGGGGAAATGGAAAGGGAGGAGGGTGGAGTCAAGTGCGATGCAGTGTGGGCTGATTGACTGCACCACAAAGGTCACAACGGTAACTGGACACACGTGGACACATTCACAAGAACCATATACACCACATCCTTCTTCAGTAATGCCTCGGGTTAAAAAAAATCCCCCACAAAAGTCAACATAAACAAAGTCCATGTCAGCAGCAACTGTGCTTTTTTGATTCCTGTATTTCACAACTTGCATCTGTGTTATATTAACAGTTGAAGTCCTGAGCGACATGAAGTTACATAAACACATGTACAGTATATATCTGTAAGTACATACACATGTGGTTCTCTATCCAGTGGGTGTGTTGAGATGCAATATGTGGCATGGTGGGGGGGGGGGGTGTTTACCGTATGATCTGCTTCGTGAAGAGGTCGGGGTTGATAGCGTGCAGCCAGTGGACAATTAAGCTGTCGTGCTCTTGTGAAGTAGTCACAAATGTCCTGAAAAAAACACACCATAAAGATTTTTTTAACAAAATTTTCTAAAACATGTTCATGTTTATTAAGATGGCCATAAATCCTTCTAGGAGCAGAATCAAACTATTTTTTTCTTTAATCTGTCACTCAATTCCCACCGAGAGGCAGGAAGCAACCAGGTCAGGTACAGATTTTTTACTCAGACTTTTACATCAGTGTCGCTTTTGTTTTTTTCTTAAATAAATGTATCTCAAAAAGTTAATATTGCCGCTGTGTACAAACCTATAGAGTAGAGAGAGAGGTGCTGTAAGAATGATGAGGACGGTGAGTAGTTCCTCACACGAGCTGTGGATGTGACATGGCCAGTCGGATCCCCCAGCCGCTAGAGCGATTGTGGAATCAGGACTGGACTGGACCAGGGCCTCAGGATTTTCACACACACCCCACATAAGATGCTCCACCATCAGCAATATGGCTGTGATGTCACACCTAAGACAGCATGTGAAGAAACAGCACAGGATAAACGTGGGTGAGAACAGACAAGATAGGAAACCAAGTGAAGACATAAAGAGAGGAGACATGCTCGACTCTTTCTCCAACAGCCACCATTGCATCACATCTCAATGTGCCCGCTGGTAATATAACAGAATGTCTTGGTCAGTTTACTGTTGCAAAGGCACATTTAATCCCGGCTTTGGATTTTACTACAAAAGACATGGCTATGCCATTCCGCAGCAGCAAACCTCCTTCCTCTATCAGCTGAGGAGAGGTGTTTATCATCTCCTAGCCTCCTTCCTCTGACTTAAATGCTATTGGGCAAACACACACACACACACACACACACACACACACACACACACACACACACACACAGACACAGTGGGGCAGATGTAAAAGAGGCATTGTAAAATGGATGTATGCAAAGGAAACATGCAGTCCATTTGAAAAACGATCTGCTTAGGTAAGCCTTGCGCATATTACATGTTCCAGAAACACATCATAAAACCAGAGTCGCTGTTGACATCATGTAGAGCTACACATGTACAACTCACTTTTGTTTTTGCTATTTTTCATCAAATAACCATCTCACAGGTTAAACGGTTCAGCCTCATTGTGAAGCACTAATGGGGAGATGCATATAACATGCTAACAGTGTCAACGCAGAGTTTTGTCGCTGGAAAGGATTTTCCTAAAGTTTGCTATAGACATCACCAGGTCCTGCATGTTAGTGGCTCTTTTTGGCCTTCTCTTCATGGAAAGTTGCTCCTTTGGGTTGCAATTAAGAGCCCAATCTCACCTTCCTCTTCCCCCTGATGTAAACCGGTGGATTATACCTTGTTATGAACACTATTTATTTACATTTTTTGAAGGTATCTTTTTATTGTGGTCTTTGACAACAGCTCTCTTACTTCCTCCAGAGTGGTCCACACTTGTCAGATTAGTGTAAAAACATTTTTCACCAAGAAAAAGGATTCACCTACCTACGTGGGCATAAATCTCCTTTCTCATTGATATTCCGGTAGACTTTATATCAAGACTATCAATTTTAAATCCAAAATTAACTCCAGACGTGGATATTCTTGATATTTTTTGTGAAATGTCAAACGTTTGTTGCTGTACCCGGGCAGATGTCATTAACTTCTATTTTTCCATCTGACTGGTTAATGAAATCCTACATTGTAAAACAGAAATAATCCCAGTGGACGATTAGACAACAACCTAAAACCTCCAGGGGACCATATTCATCCCCAGCCACACAGACAGCAAATTCAATCACTCCCCAAGTCCATGTTATCATGTCAACTTAGAAGCTGTTAGAGGAAGGTTGTTTCTGACCTTGAATAACAGATGTTTAAAAAAAAAATCCCAAAGCTACTAAACAGATTGTCTTATAATCCTCCTGTTAATTAAAGCTTTAACATACATTAACAAAGGAATTTTGAAAGGGAAAGAGTGTTTGTCGGGGAAACCACCCAGACTAAAACTGCAATTGCGTAACTTGAGAGAGACACGAGTTAAGGAAAACTGGAGCAAATTCTATTACAGCGTGTGAGCAGCCAGCACGATGCATGATTAAGTACCTGATTTGCAAATGTCTTTCATATGAAGGACGAGCTCTGGTGTATCTCTGCACCAGCAGCTGCAGAGTCTCTGACAGCACCTGACCAAGCAGCTCCTTGGCCGAGCCTGCAGGAAGGACCGCCCACAGGTCGCTACGGAGCCCACACAGCAAGTAGAACCACATCTGCACCGAGAAAGAACATCGCTCACCCTGCAGAAGAGAGTGGGAGAAGGTGAGAATGAGAGAATGACAGTGATGTGAAAAATATTATAAGGGCGTTTGTGATAAGAAAAAAAAAAAAAAAAACAGAGATGCAAGCAAAGAAAATTAGTTCTTTAAAAAAAAAATACAAAGTAGGCAAAGTAGGCAAAGTGAAAGATGAGAAACAAGAAAGAGAATAAAGAGAGACAGAGGCAAGTCTGTCAGCACCAGGATGTCTCTGTGGTCACGCCACCTGTACTCTACACCTGGATTTCTTACCCCCCTGGGATTCTGAACTGCTTTAAAGTCCCTGACTGGAAAACACATCACCACACAGGGACACACACACTCATACCGAGGGGAGCAGCAAACATGGAGAACATCTTTGAATAAAGTGAGCAAACGACAGCAACAGGGTGAAGGAAGGGTTGGAAAAGAAAAAGAAAACACAATACACTTAGAACTACATTTTAGTTTATAGAATTACTCATACACTTATTTAGTTAGTTTTCTGATTTATTTTATAAAAAATAAATTAAATTAAAAACCTACTTAGCCCAACACTTCTCAAAACACCGGTCTATACCTTTGCCATATCTACAGCTGGAGCTTACCTCCCTCATCGGGTCCAAATTTAATAATCTAGAAGCCTATTATGTTGAAGGGGGTAAATTTTGAAACAACAGTTCAACATGAACCAGACTTTACTAAGAAGAAGTCATTGTACAGAGAGGGGGTTGCATACACATTTTCAATTTCACTTTGTTTTCTTCTGCCAATTTTAATCTCCATGCAGGAAAATCACCATGACTGGTTCTTTAAGACTTCTAGGAACTCTGTCGTGTCTTTTTTTTTTTTTTTCTTTTTGGAGAGTGTGGACTGGAGACAGGAAAGACATACTCAACAGTGATTGCTCATTTCATCATGGTACCGTATGTGATGTAGCACTTTAAAGAAAAAAAAAGACATTTGGACAAGTTAACAAGGTCAAAAGCATGATTTCTGTCAGATGGGGACTTTAATTAAATCTTTCTAACTTGGCTGAACTTCTCGAGTTTAACTTCCAACAATAAACTGTTCCAGAGCGGAGAGAGAGAAAGTGGGAGGGAGAGAGAGAGAGAGACAGAAAAACAGAGAGAGAGCAAGAGAGAGATTTTTCCTTGTCTTCAACTCATCATGACCCTTAGTCTTTTCTCATTTTCTTCCCACTTCATCTCATCTACCTAGCATTTTACATCTTTGCTTCCTCTCCCATCATCTCCTCCCTGGAGCCACTCATTTAAGGATTGGTGGTTGATGGAGAGCATGACCGATCTCTACATCCGGGATTAGGCTGCCATCCCCTGCCTGTGGACTCAGTAAAACAAACACAGACATGGACATTGGATCCAAACTAATAACAGCCACAGCTGCATGTTAAGCTGGACTGTTGTGTGTATCCAGTTGAAATGAAATTTTAGCAGTGTTATTTGTGTCAAACATGCCATTAATGGTGACAGCTTGGCAACATTTTTGAATGGGAAAATAAGATGGAGACGTACTTTATTTTGAAAATACGATGATTAGTATGGCTCTAAAATCCAAAATCTTGTCTTGGAAGGAAGTTTCTGTCTAAAATGTTCTTCCTTAACTTCCATGTGTTGCTTCTTTTACAATAACAAAAGGGTTTGCTAATTATGTTTCTGCAAACGGTTCATTCCTCAAAGTAAAAAAGGGAAATCAAAAGATGCATGGCTAGAGATCTTGGAGACAGAAAGCAAATGCATACTCTCTGTACAGTACATGGAAAACAGGGAAATCTAAAATTAAAATGCTGCTGTAGACACTTGCACGTGCATTCATCTGTTCATCTGCACATAGAAAAGCTGGAACAAAAGCACGCACCTGCACACAGCAGGTCTGTCTGACACCAATGACCCGGAGAAGGAGGGGGCAGCATAGAGGCAAAAAAAATACAGAAAAGAAAAAGCAGAGTAAAACAAGAAAGAGGGGGGAGGTTTAGGTTGGTTTAA